>CAUYQG010036505.1:0-26984 GCA_963574415.1 Tarsius wallacei | reverse complement strand
TATATATGTGCAAGGAAGTCCTAACTCCGTGAAGCGTTCATCTCTCGATGTCCTTCTGATGTCCTTGGGTTGACACTCACAGACTCCAACTCAAAAAAAAAAAAAAAAAAAAAAACAACCACGATGAGCCGGGCTCAGTGGCTCAGCCTGTAATCCCACGCCTTTGGGAGGCCGAGGTGAGTGGATTGCCTGAGCCCGCGGGTTCGAGACCCGCCTGGGCAACTTGGCGAGACCTCATCTCTACAATAAATAAAGAAAAACCAGCCGGGAGTGGTTGCGCACGCCTGTAGTTCCAGCTGCTTGGAAGGCGGAGGCGGAAGGATCGCCAGAGCCCAGCAGGTCGAGGCTGCAGTGGTCGGGAGCGGCCACTGCACTCCAGTCTGGGCGACCGTGAGACTCCAACTCAAAAAACAAAACAAAACAAACAAACAAACAAAAAAACCACGATGATAACATCCCTTTCAGTGAGATTTTAGTCATTGATGACAATCACAGAATTGCAACTGAAGGCCTTTTGGAGTTTTCCAGGAAGCATCCAGCATTGTGATCTCCAGGGCTCACCACCACTGGGCCTGGGTTGAGAGAGCAGCCCCGGAGCGGGTCGGTGTTCTGCCGGGAATCTTGAAGAGTTTGGGCCTTCTGTGTCCCCTGCAGTTCAAGGGTAGCTAAGGGGCCTGCAGGGACAGGGGCATAAAAAGTGGTGCTCTAGGATTCTGAAAACTGGCTCAGCTAGCGTTGCCTCCTCCCTCCTCAGCCCCCTCCTCTTCTCCTCTTTCCCCCGCCTCCTCCGTCCCTCTTTCTCTCCTTCCCTCCCTCCCTCCTTCTTTTCCCTTACATACCTCAAGTGCTGAGGTCCTTCTTTTGCAGGAACCTGATGCCCACGGCAACGACGTGCCTGCACACTCTCTCATCAGCGCCATTGGGCTTTGAGACGACTGTGCCACGCCGACACCCATGGACCGTTCTTGTGCCACGTCCTCATCCAGGAGTTGGAGCCTGTGAGTGTCAACCCAAGGACATCAGAAGGACATCGAGAGATGAACGCTTCACGGAGTTAGGACTTCCTTGCACATATATATGTTCATTAAAATAAAATAAGCTGAATAGCTTCACTAGAAACAGCAATCTATATATTGTGCATCAACATAAATATGTTTTGTTTTAGGATGCGTCCAATGATAGCTTCCACTCAAATTGTTTTTAAGGCTCATGGAGTTTTTATTTTAGAAAGCCCTCCCAATTTTGATTATTTTCCCCCAATTCTCTCCAACTCTTCAAGTGTGTGTTCTTGAGCGTAACTAAGTTTGACTTTTGAGGAGGGGGAATAAAACTGCCCCTTAAATTATGGAAAAGTAAAAAGAACAGCCCTACTTGATCTATTAGTTGAATGTTATCCATAAAGTACCCTTCCCAACAATAGATTTTGTGTTAAAGCTGTACTGTGGTACAATGGAAAGATTTTCATTCCTAAGTTTAGAAATAGTTCACTACTGCATTTAAAAAGCTAAAATAACTGTAACAATAAAACTCTCCTGTGTCTGAAATTATAGGCTTGCTAACGACCTAGACTAATGATAATTAATGAGAAGAAAAAAAAAAAAACAGAGCCCAGAGCATGATGGTGTGTCATACATATGTTTAAGTGCATGAAGGGCCAAGCGGTGGCAACACTCACCCACTGGCATGATGTCTTGTGGGTGAGGACATCCAAGCTCATGACTAGCACAGGGCTGTGTGGGCAACCGGAATCCACTTTGCTAAGCCTTAGACATGTCTTCTCAGTTTTCTACATTGTTCCATGACAGTAGAAGCTGCACTTCTGGAAAATTCCAGATAAAATCTACATACCTCTCAGAATATGGGATGGATAATTATTTTATTTTCCAGGAATTGTCCTGAATTTTCATTCAACTCAGGATAGTTTTTCTCCTTTTGCTTATTTCTGCTTCTAAGCAAATGTCCCCAGTTAATCACGCTCTGAGGTGTTCTGGCCATCTTGAAAATGTAAAGTCTGTATTCGAACTATCTGTGTTCAGTGATAACATTAAAAGAAAGTCTTATGCAGGATGCATGTGCCTCACTTTTGGAAAGCACAACAAAAGTCAAAAGTGAATGAGAAACATGAATTGCAAAATATGGCTTTCAGCCCTGAAGTGGCCTGGCTCCTGGGATGCTGTGAATGTCAGATTGTGACGGTATGCCAACATATTTTGTAAAAAATGTGGAGGGAACTGAATTTAGAAAAGCTCATTTTTGTGACTAAACTGTGGCAAGAACAGAGGTTGGACAAAAGTCAATACTTTCCTGTGGCAGCAGGCGTTGCAATAAATAATAGAAATGAAGTAGTGAGTGAACTTAGCCCAATTTTATTATAAATTAAAGTCAGACTGATATCCTATGTCCTTGGCTAAGTGTAAGCTGCCCACAAAAATGCAGAAAATTATAAGCTGGACTCGAGATCATTTTAGTGCTTAATCAGCCTCAGAAATAAAGATGGAGAAACTATTTCTGATTTCAGTTTTGCGAGAGAGACCTGACACCTATGCATGTCTACAGATGGGCTACTTTTCTCATATCCCAAGCATGATCAGCCATAATGTCCATACGAGGGCTCCCTCAACGTGACCGTCACCCTTGTCACACAAACCTGGCAACCGCTCTGCCCAGGAGACTGTTTTTACTTCACACCACATTTCACAACAAGGAAACTGAGGCATAAGCAACCTATTTGGTGTAGGTCATAAGGAAAATCTACGGTAGATACTAAATGATGATGATTCCCAGCTTCTGGAAGCTAGGAAGTGTTCGGATCACTCAGTCTCTTAGCCTTCTGAACTTTCATTTCTTGGGTTATGTCACAGTGGATATAAGTGTGGATGTATACAGGTTGAGGGATTTCCTGTCAGGGCAATTTGACCAATTACTCAGAGTTGCACCTATAAAAAGCTAGCTTCGGGTACTAGAATAGCATTACCGGGGCCTGAAGACATGGTACCTACATGGATGCATGCACACACATTTTTCAAAGCTAGAAGAATTTAGGTGTGGAAGAGAAAGCTCACCTATAGCCCAGGGTAGCAAACTTTCTTTTGTGTGGATATGAGTCACGTTGACCTTGTCCATGGTCATCCTTTTAACGGGACACCTAGCCAGTCACACACATGGCTAAAGTATGTTTTGAAGTATCTAGAAAAATACTAATTACATTATTTGAAAAGGTTGTTACAGATATGACTATGTGTGATTTCTTAAAGTTAAGTGCCCTTGTGAGATCCACCTGCATAAATCCATACATATTAAAAATATCTTTCATAAACAATAGGTCTAAATTTTAAGTTCATTATCAATGAAGAGGATTGAAGCCAGGGAAATCATATATTGCATTTTTCCAAACTCTCAAACACATTTTAATCGCTTTGGGTAAAATCAAGACAGTCTTGGAGAGGAATATAGTCACAAGAAAAACAATTTTAAAGGCATGTGGGTGGAAGAGAGAAAAGATTGCCTTGGTGATTCTTCTGTGGGATGCTGTGTGACAGTTTTATTTAGCAACTGCTGTCTCTTAAAATAGTGTATGATGGTCAGGCTTCGTGGTTCATGCCTGTAATTCCAGCACTTTGGGAGGCTGAGGTGGGAGGATAGCTTGAGTCCAGGAGTTTGAGACCAGCCTGAACAACATAGTGAGACCTCATGTTATAAAAAATAAAAATTAGCCAGGGATGGTGGCATACAACTATAGTCTCAGCTACTCGGGAGGCTGAGGTGGAAGGACGGCCTGAGCCCAGAACTATGGTGAGCCATGATTATGATACCGCACTCTAACCTGGGTGACAGAGTGAGACTCTGACTCAAAAAAAAAAAAAAAAAAAGAATGCACGCACACAAATACATTATATATATATATATATGTATATAGTATGGTGTCAGAAATAATGGGTCACATTTATTCTCAGATCAGGGCATTTACTACAGTGTACGTTATCACAAACAATTCTGTCCTGAATCTGAAAATCATTCCAGGGACACTGTCTTCCTCATCATTGGAAATTTGTAAAATATTAATATATTTGTAAAAGTTATGTATGCATATGATTTTTCCAAGGGATATCTATACATAGATGAAAATGGATAAATGTGCTTCATAAAATAGACATTTTCATGTATTTGCATGTTAGAACTTACGTATATAAGTGTATATATACATAATGCATATATACATTCCTATGTATATATATATATGCAAGGGAGACCTCCAAAAAACAGAATTATCTTTTGGAGGGCAGCCCCTTGTAGTACACTAGGAATTTGTCCCTCCGATCAAAGAGTCAACCAAAGCTTTCATCTGGAAGTTTTGAGAAGACTGCATCTCGATTTGTGGAAGAAACGTGATTGGTTCTTCCACCATGACAATGCACCTGCCCACACCACACTGAGTTTTCAGCAGTTTTTGACCAAAAACAGCATAACCTCCGGGCCCCACACTCCCTATTCACCTGATCTTACCCCAAGTGACATCCCCCCCCAGGCCCCGATAAAAAAGCCCTCAAAGAGAAACGTTTTGCTGATGTGGAAGAGGTGAAACAAAACATGGCAGGAGCACTAAAAGGCACCAAAAATAACAAGTTCAAAAACTGTCTTGAGCAGCAGAAAAAAGTGTCTTGATGGGTGGATTGTGTAAAATAGAGAGGACTTTGAGGCAACTGAAATTTAAACATGTAAGAATAAACACATGGTTTTTTATAAATAAATTCTGAGATTTTGGGGGTCTATCCTAGTACAATTTATACACACACACACACACACACACACCCCTGCCCTCCCCACATACACACAAAACCTTATTCCTAGGTGTCATACTGTGTATGACACTTTGGGATTGTTATTCTATGATTAGATGCATTTAACAAAATCATAGCCTGGTGCTGATGCTGCTATTGATACATGCTGTTTGAGGTGACTTAAATGATGACAAGAGAGACATGCGACTTCAGGCAAGAAGTGCTCTGCTTCCTAACAATGGCTTGCTCGGCCGAATTCCCGACAAAGACATCATCTCATCTGCAGTCAGAAGTCTAAGCTCCAAGAGTCAGGAACAGATGTGGTGTGCAAACTCAGACTTGCTTGCTTTGTGACTTGCCAATCTAAAGCTGAATGATGTACTTCTCTATCAATAATGTAACTAAATAGAGCCTTTCAGTCTCCACTTGGCCAGTCACACTTCTCATTGCCCCGTTCCTTTGAGGCAGTGTCCACTGTGCTGTGGGATCACCTCGACAGGGCTGCATGAGAAGCTATTGCAAGGCCAGCCGGGGATCCAGTGACACTCGCTCCTTAGCTCTGATGCTGGTGTCCCCCTGTCCCACCCAGCTCTATTCATAAGAGGAAAACATTGTCAAACAGAAAGGCAGGCTGGGCAGGGGTCCATTCCTACCCTGTCATCGTGCTTACCACTCGTTTGGGGGGTTCCCTGAGCCTACGGAAACCCCAAGAGGCAGCCATGGGAGCCTGAGGTGACAAACAGAAGCAGACCTAGGCTATTCTACACGCTCTCAAGTCATACGCTCTCAAGTCACACAATTCGGGAAAGCCCACTGCCCATGGTGAAAGTGCCCTGCACCCCCCACGTACACCTGGGCTGCACGGTGCTTTGAGTGGTGTCCGCCTTTCCTCTTTGAAGGTCATTCTATTTCCCTGTTCAAATTTCTCCTTTGCAAGCATTTTTGGCATGCAAAATTTTATGGAGTGAGTTTTGAATTTTGCCTTCACTCAAAACTCACTCTCTCTCTGTGTCTTTCTGTTTCTCTGTCTGTCTGTCTGTCTGTCTGTCTCTCTCTCTCTGTCATCTTTTCCATCTTTCAGGTTTAGGGTCAAACATCCACAGTAAGCCATCTGGATCAACTAATGCCCCATGACTTCTAGAATCTATGAAGATTGGGCTTATGTAAAATTATATTACTTGGATTAGCTAATACTCTCTGTTACTTCACTTTGCTACATGAAAACCTTGCATTTCGTTAAAGTAATACATAATTACGAAAAAATAGAAAATACTGTTCAGAAAATAACGAGCAGATTTATTATTCCGTATCTTTAGAAAAAATGAATATTAAAAATGATCCCAAAAGTCAACTCTTATTATTGCTCACTGGGCCTCCTATCCTCCCACTTGAAATTTCGATCCAGAGTCCTTGCACGCATTCCTTAACTCAGGAATTGAGAAGCTCGACATTCCGTTCCATGCTTACCACAAGTTTCTAGCGATTCCCCCTTCCTGGAGTGTGGCTGCATTGTTCTTGTCCTGACAGCAAGTCTGGCCTTGGAACTTGCTTCCGAATGAGCAGTGCGATGTGTGGAGCGTGACAAGCCAGGGCTCCACTCGCCATGTTGTGCTCTTGGCAATAACCTTGAAGGCTTCTCTCAGCCTGGATCTTCAAGTGGTTGCATCGAGTAAAATCCCGAAGCAACCTGGGCAGCTGGTCGCCCGGGGACTTGGAGACAGTTGGTCATGGCAGAGAGAAGTAGCCTTTCGTGGGGATAGACTACCAACAGTATTGAAGGCCCAAGTAAGTATGCTAGGTGTAAAAGTAAGTATTCATGCCAGACAGGAAACAAATGTTCCACGGATGTACATTCCCATCCATAATTCAAGCAACAAATTTCATTTCAAAGGAAGAGGAGACTTCAGATGCCAATTTATGTCCTAAACCCTTTCTCTTGTCTCACCATATCAGGTTTTGCATCCTTATTAAAAAATAAGGATTTTTATTCCATTTTTAATAACCTTCAGGAATATATTTCAACATTGAGCAAACACTCCATTCACAAGTTAAAACGCTGGCAGAAATTCTAATGCCTAACTTGGAGGTCATTTTATTTCACTTAAGCCACAAAGTTTCAAAGAGCAAAACTCAAATTTGCCACACATCGAGCACTACCTTGAATCCATGCTAGTGGATTGGTGTGTGGACTTTCCACTGGGCAGGATAGTAATCTAGAGACAATGGGTTGAGTCCAGGCGAATGAGCATAGCTGTGTGAAAGACTCCACATCTCATAAAAGGGACTTGGCATCCGAGAGGGTGCTGGGACTCATCCCCCACAGGGACTGAGGGTCACTGCAGAGTCTCCTTCCACAACACACACACACATACGTGCATGCATGCGAACACACACACACACACACACAAAACGCAGCTGAGACTAAAGCCTTCCCGAAGCTTTAGTTCGCACATGCCACAGCTTCCCCTTAGCGGTTCTCTATCCTTTCCTGGTTTAGATGCCTCTCGCACTCTGTTGCCCATGACCCCCACGGGATCCTGCAATATTCATGTGTCGGACACTCTGGCTTTCTTTCTTTGTTTCCCAGGCTGTTTGCACCTCTGAGAAGGCTCGATGGCTCCTCCCTTACTCTGTTCCCAGTGCCCAGCACTCATCTTGGAAATGGTAGAAGCTCAAGAGATGCCATTTAAATGAATCAGTAGATATACATGAATACATTTTTCACACACGATTTGTTTTCCAAGTCTCCTTTTCACATTGTTAATTAATCTAAGAAATATTGCTTGAATGCTTACTATCTGCAACATATGGAGCAAGGGAATGTAAAAAAATGTATCTTCAATAAAAAGGACCTGGCATTCATTTTTATGCTCTATCAATGAGCATTTGTTGGGTATTTCTGTATGGAGTACCATCTTCAAGATGAAAACACAGGAACCCATGCTCCAGTGAAGACACAGCAGGCCTTGGAGTACTCGGAATGGATTTCCACGGTGGTTAGTCAAGGTCTTCCTCAGTCTCTACTTACTGTCTAGGTCTGTGCCAGCGTGTCAATGCTCATTCTGGACTAGATGGTGTTCAGCCCTTAAGTTCAGAGGGTCTGGCCCTGCAGCTTACCTCACACTCCTGGTGGACCAGTGCCCAGTTCATCAGGAACACTTGAATTCCGTGTTTGTGCTTGGTAGTGTCGGCATCCTACTAAGATGAGCACAGCTCCTGTTCTCATTACGCTGGTGGATGGGGTGATCTTCCACCAGCTGCTGACAGAGCACCTGACAGCACTGTGTCTGAGGGCTGACCCCGCGGAACAGCGCTCGATATGTGGCCCTTGTTTGTTACAGACTCACTGGCCATCACCCATGGGTTTGACCTTTCTAGGTGAAAAATGCCAAGTGAGTCTGTACCAAAAGGCCTTACTGAAACCCAGGTCTATCACACGTCTTGTCTTTCCTTAGCCAACACAGTCAGAGAAATTAACTTGCACTGGGGTGATGAACTTTCCTAGAACCATATCAAGTTGTGTTGGATACCTGTGATTTTCAACAGTATTTGCTAGCTAATAATTTTATGACTGTAACCGGTAGCAGTCCAAATATCACAGCGAGACTGACCAACCCTTCTTAAGATCGTTTTTCTCATGACACTTGCTTACATGGTGCACCCTCTTTATCCATGGTGACGTGATCATTCCAGGTCCTCATGCTTCCTGACCTGCTGTTTCCTCTTCCCGCCAGGCCTCTGCTCCCTCCCCAGGCTGCCTCAGTCCTGCTGTGGCCAAGGTCGCCTGACCTGCAGTGCTCCTCTCTGCATCTTAACGAGTCCCTTGGGAATGCTTGTTATTATGCGAATGAAACATTTCTACCTCTCCTGGTGCCTGGCAAAGAGACTAAAACAGTGCCAGCACTCAGTCAGCACATACAGACTGTAAAGGGTGTTCTTGGATTTTCCTTGAATGTCACTTCCGTTTGTTTGTCTTTCCCCCAAACAGATGACACCTGGCTGCCCTGTGCACCCCCATAATCCAAGTCAGAAAGTATTCGCACACCCTGTGTCCCCGCATGTGGCTGGAGGTGGTTGGTTCCTGTCCTTCTGTGCAGTTGTTTCTCGAGCTGCCCGACGTTCCTTCCTCTTTCCTCAGTGAAGTCAGCACCTGGACTACATTTTCACTCTCTGCTTGTGTCCTGCGAAGTTTGCAGCCTGATGATATTCAATTGCTCTACCTCCTCGACTCCAGGAATTCATTTCTGCCCGCCACAAGCAGAACCATATAGCCCTCTCAGTCCAGAACACTGAAATTTGGTAGCCCTTCACAAAGGACATGTTCTTACCTTGCATCTCACTGGGCTGATCTTGCGCGGTTGCACTTAGAATATAATTTGGAGATACCCTTCACTTGCTGAGTGCTCAACGAGGCCTTGAGCAGCCATCTTGCGGGCAGACAGGCTGCAGGGGGAGATTTGGCTGGAAGGGCGAAAGGACAGTTCTGAGGCTCGGGGGCGCTTCACAGACGCCTTCAGGTTGCTTTCTCTGACTCCTTTCCCAGCGCCCACCCTCATCTTCACACTCAGTGAACGCAAATGCATTTCCCTGAGATGTAACCCGATTCCACACTTAGGTCTTGTGCACCTCATATTTACGAGGCGCAGTTCCAAGAACCTGGTATAAATCAGCGAGCAAACAGACACACGACCTGCTGTCTCGAAACTCCCATCTTTGCTTGGACTCGCACAGATGGTACCGTGTCTTGCTGATAATTTTATGAGGTTTCTATGTTCAAAAGAATCTTAGAACCGGACCAACCCTTTCGTTTTCTAGCTGATGACACAACTGTATCTCAGCTCCCTGGTTGTGGATAGGTCACACAGGGAGTGTTTAGAGCGAGCGTTTTGGATGGTGCCTAGCACCAAGTAAGAATTTTGAAAGCTTTCATTACCATTGCTGGTATTGATATTTTAGAAATCTTGCCAGATCCAGTGACTCATGCCAGTACTCTGTAATCCCAGGACTCTGGAAGGCTGAGGTGGGAGAACTGCTTGAGCCCAGGAGTTCAAGACCAACCTGGGCAACATGACAAGACCTTGTCTCCACAAAAAAACCAAACAATTATCCAGGTGGGGTAGTGCACACCTGTAGTCCCAAACACTAGGGAGACTGAGGAGGAAGGATCACCTGATCAGAGGAGATTGAGGTTGGTCCAGCCTGTGCCACAGACTGAGATCCCAACTCCAAAAAGTAAAATAAAAGAGAGAGAGGGAGAGAGAGAGAGAGAGAGCACAATGATAGCACTGTACTTAACACTATGAGTGCTCAATGAATTGTAGCTTTCTGTATTGTCAACATGTCTGCATGGGACCTTTCTACTGAACAGCAAGCTTCCTGAAGTCAAGGATTCTCTCTCTCTCTCTCTCTCTCTGTCTCTCTCTCTCCAATCTCCTGTGTAGACAGCCCATTAGTGACATTCAAAAATTATCTGCTGCATTGATTTTAGGTAAAATACTGCATTTCATCTTAATTAACTTCCCGGTTTTTACGTATTCTCAAAATTTTCCAAAATATAATTTTAATGCCTGCCAAGTCTTAAAAAGGAAGAAAAGTAAATTGTGGCTCTAAATTTGACAAGGTTTAGAGAGAAATTTTAAATTTCACTCTCTTACTAAAAAGCTGTAATTGATTTTCTAGTCCTCATTGAGATTCACATGGAGGATAGACTCATGACCGCACGGATGGAGTTTCACTCTGCTCAGTGCAGTGGAATGGGCACTCCCTGTTGTCTAAACTAGATTGTCACTGCTGGAGAGTGACGTCTCAGAAATGTGTACTCTGAGGTCATCCTGAGTACATTTTTCAAAAAGATACAAATGACCTCATTTGAGG
Organism: Tarsius wallacei; assembly: GCA_963574415.1. Classification (NCBI taxonomy): domain Eukaryota; kingdom Metazoa; phylum Chordata; class Mammalia; order Primates; family Tarsiidae; genus Tarsius; species Tarsius wallacei. The sequence continues at coordinate 16,332 of CAUYQG010036505.1, read as the reverse complement.
ACAGTGAAATCCAGCTTCCCAGCTTTCCATAGAAGGCCTTTCGGTATTTGGTATGCTAATGACTAATCAAATCACAATCAGGATGCATCTTAAGCCACAATGCAAACACTGAACTTCCTGTGGTGATGCAAATACATGGCCATAATTATGGAGATTTTCTTGGGTGGAGGGCAGCAAATATTAGCACAACTGAAGCGGCCCAAGTGCCTCCTTCTCCCTTGTACTGCTGAGGAAGTGGCTGTCTTTTCTGTCATCGCCACTGCTAGAAACTGGAAAAGAGCAACTCTGTAGATGATCTCCTTTACCCTTGCATTGGATTTTTCTAGAAGACATAGGGCGGCTGCACGGCTGTGCAACTCTGCCCTGCTTCAGGATCCCGGAATACACTGGAATACTCACAGGCGTCCCCATGGGGATGATGAGGCATCTGAACAAAAGAAGATGGGATCCCAGGGCCCTTGTGGCATCTTGTTAAAAGAAGATGTGATCCCACAGCCTCAGGGGACTGCCTTAGGGCTTTCTGCAGCTTGACCAGAGAGTTTTGTCCCCTGAAGTGGGGTATGTCTTTTGCAGTCTTGTCTTGAAGGAGTTATTCCCGGGGCTGAGGAAAGCTGCATCTTCCCTCTGTGAACCACTCACTGCCATCTCCACCTTGAATTAGCAGTGGGCAAGGTAGTGCCACCTGTCGCTCTTGTCAAAGCTGTCTCGGATTTCGAGTTACGGACAACACTGCCCATTCAGAGTGGGTGCTCGGGTGGTCTGCTTGCAAAGTGTTTCCACATTCGATAAAGCAGATTAGGTGTTTGTCAGAGGAGGAAACAGAGAGATACCATCCAATTACCTCTGTTATTTGCCTTAACAGACAGATTACCAAAGAATTTTGTTTCTTTTTAGCCAAAAAATTGTATTTTTTCTTGTAGGATGATATTGCTATATACCCCAATATGCAATGTAATATGAAGTATAAGCATTAGAAAAATGTGTGATGTAGGAAGACATCCCCCATGTCACCTCCCCACTCTAAGAACGTTTTCAGTTTACTTTGTTTTCCATACACTATTTCTATATATGGTTTTATTCTTTTTGTCATTAACAAAGATTCACAAATCAATGGATTCTATTCTCTACTATTATCAAACACTTGTTTGCTCCCTTAGCAATAACGGGAGAAATAATATTATATCTGTGAGACTGTATGTTTATGAAGGTGTATTTAGATTGTTTTCAACTTTTTACTGCTAATAAAAATCTTGCAATAAGCATTCTTGTTTATAATTTTTCACTCTCAGGTAAAGTGTTTTCTTTTGTTTGTTTAATTTACAAAATGTCAGTATGTTTTGATAAGTAACATTATATAGTTTCCTCTCACACTTGGAAATGGTCAGTAAATAGTAAGAATGTATTTACTCAGATCTTCTGTGAAACCTCGTATGTCTTCACTTCATTTTAAGAAAAAGTGTAATGACTTGATCACATGGTACATAAACTCTCCCATGATGGTAAACTGCACGTCTATTTTTTTTTTTTTTTTGAGTCGGAGTCTCACTCTGTCACCCATGCTGCAGTGCAGGGGCACTCTTAAGGCCAGCACAGACTCCACCTAATGGGCTCAGGTGATCCTTCCGCCTCAACCCCCTGAGTAGCTGGGACCACAGGTGCTCACCACCATGCCTTGCTAACTTTATTGCAGAGATGAGGTCTCTACAAATTGCCCAGGCTGGTCTCAACCTCCTGGACTCAGGCAATCCTCTCACCTCCACTTCCCAAAGTGCTGGGATTACAGACAGGCATGAGCCACCGCTCCCAGCCATGCGTGCCCATATGAAATGAACTAAATGATCCCAGAGGCCAGGAACTCACTGAGTTTTCTGCGCAAATGTGCATTCCTTGCAAAGACCTGGATGGCTTGTGCCCAGGAAATATTTAGTTTCCACAGCATCAGGCTTTTGATTGTACCACCTGGCAAACACTGCGTTTAGAGGAAACATACCCCAAGCAATCGTAAGTATCCGCAGCTGTCTTTAAAAGAAAGGCACTGAATGCCATTACAGGGCTCCAATTGTGACTAGACTTTGTCAATCTCCTTCATCCTTTCAGCTTTGGGGAAGTGCTATCTTACTGGGAAAGCCGCGGGGTGGAAGGGTTGCTATACCTTTGTTTCTCACTCTTTTTCCTTAACTGCATGAGCCATCAGCCCAGAATGTCTACACTGTAGAAATAAGTTTGTCCTGGTCACCAGCAGGTGTCTGGGTATATTACAACACACACAACCAACAGCACTTTCCTGGATTTCTGTGGAAACTCTTCCCGGCACCGTGATCTCAGAGTGTGACTAAGAGATAGGGACCTTCCACCCAGACTGTCGCTCTGGAAGGGACAGGGCCTCTCTGGTGTCCTGGGGAGACCCACGAAGGACAGAGGAGCGTAGGCTGCTCTTTGCATGAAGCTCGTTTCCTGTGCCTTCCTTTGCTTTGCAAGTCTTCACTTGGAAAATACCCCAGCCATGAGGCATGCAGCTCACGTGAGCATGGGAAGCGACGGGCAGGGGAAAGAGAGGGGTGGTCGCAAGGGACCTGGGGTCTGCCTCTGACCTCTAGCACGTCCTCTGCCTCTGGAACCGTGACTGAGCACCACGCTGGGTTCAGGCGTCATGGTGCAGAAAGCATCGTTCACGCACGGACTGTGCAGGGAGACGCGTGCTGTGAGGAGGTTCTGGAAAGACCCCTGACATTGACATTGTCACTTGCTAGTGAAGGAGCCACCACGAGGACCACGACGCCTTCCCGAGGCACATATTGGACAGGAGCTGCAATGACAAGCGTGTCCTTGGTGGAAAGGAAGACACCTTCACAATGCTCTTTAGGAGGTCATTTTGTTGGACCTGGAGACTGTGAAATAAGCTGCCTGGAATTATGATGTGAATTATGTATCACAAATGTTGAATATTCAAGTGTTATTACATTAATTGATTACAAGAGCGTGTTCTGTGAACTGATGCAATAACTCTTTTTTTCCTGCTCCTTGAAAAGAAGTTCAGCCAGAAGGACGTTGACTACAGAGAAGTTGAAATATCTGCTAAGTCAGCATTACAAGATCTGCCTTCTCTGTGGCTTTTGTTGGCGTCAGGCCCTCTCTGAGAACTGGTGTCAAAGCCCTGGTATGTCCCTTACATGGCATCCAGGCTCCAAGGAAATCTTTTGCATCAAGGTCTTAGGTCATTTCCTGAACGTCTCCTGTCTCAGCCTGTGACAACCACCTAGTGCCTGAGACCTCAAAGCTCCCCAGTCTCCACCACCGACTGAGCTGAGATCCAGAGATAAATGTGGGAGACACATGCCCCTAAGCCAGGCCTGTGCTTGAAAGTCGTCAGTGGCTCACTGCAGGTGGCACCCTACGGTGACATAGCCCAAGGAACAGGGACACGGGGATGATGCCCAAGATGGCCCCGTTGCCACCTGTCCCTGGAAGGGTCCCCACATAACTGTAGCAATCACATATGGCAGGAACATATGAGGTGAGCTGGAGCAAAGTCCCACGAGGAGAGGCAGCAACGAGCTCTAATGGCTGTGAGGCAGGTTCCCACAAGCAATGCACAATGCCATGCCTCTGGCTACCGAGGCAGGCAGCACACCCAGACCCTTCCTTCTTTGGCCTCAGCCTGAGGAAGAGATTGGACACTTCTATTTATTTATTTATGCTTCTGAAATTTAATACAAAAATGATGTATGCCTAACTTTGATCATCTAAAAAAGATTAGAACTCAACTTGTCTCTGAGGTCATTGCCACCTGTCTCCTCAAGTCACCATAAGGAAAAATCTGGCAGTGTCATTAGCAGCACAGGGGAATCAGACTCCGAAAGTGAGTCTGTAAAAGGTCTATATGTTGCTGGCAGTGAAAGCAGTTTGCTTGTTCTCTCTGTCTCTCTCTCATTTTATCTCTATGTATCTATCTATATCTCTATCATTTCTATCATCTGTCCACCCATCATCTATCTGCCATCTATCCCTCATATCTGTATCTATCTCTATCTTCTATCCTTTCATCCTTTCTCTCTATCTTTATTTATCTTTATCTATCTGCCTATCTGTTTTGATCTCTATGTATCTTACATCCATCCATCCTCTTTCTATCATCTATCTATATTATATCTATTCTCCATCTATAGCTATCTTCTATCCTTCCATCTTCCATCTGTCTATCTACCTACTTACCAATCTATATATTATCTATCTATCACCTGTTATCTACTCATCTGTTACCTATCTATATAGCTATCTATCTAAGAAGTGAGATGAAAATGGAACCTTTGTTCAATGTGACATGTCAGGGGAGACATCACACCGATGAGCCCTAAGTGGGGTGCACTTAACATGTCTTTTGACCAGCAGTTGTATCCTCTATGCTGTCAGTTCTTCTTCTTTTAACTCTTTACACTGTGATTTTTTTCCTTACAGAATGTTGCAAAAATAGTGGAGAGCAAATATTCACATAGACCCTTGACCAGGCTTCCCCAAATGTTAAAAACTTATAGAATCACACAATTACCAAAGCCATAAAACTGACATTGGTGCAATGCTATTGCTCTCCAGCCATTGGGTTCCTCCAGTTTTTCACTACTATCCTTTCCTGTTCCAGAAAACAGTCCAGAACCCCACACTGCATTCTGCTGTGCACTTCTTTAGGGTCCTGTAGTTGAGACGGCCCTCCAGACCCAGAATTTCATGACACTGGATAATTTATTTTGTGACTTGGCTCTCTGTCTGGGCTTGTCTGCAATTTAGTCACGATTAGACTCAGCTTGTACAACTTTGGCAACAGTAACACAGGAGTGTTGTGTCTCTGTTGGTGCGTCGTCCTGGGGTACCTCTTGCAGGTAGGTCTTTTTGGTGGTCTTCACTGTGACCTCCTGGTTGGGGTGATGTCTGCTGGGTTTCTCCATTAAATCACTCTCTCCTTTAAAGTTATTATTTTTCACTTTGCAACGGATAAGGAAAATAGTTCTGAGAAATACTTTAAAATACCTTGAGACTATGCAAATATTTGTTTTTCCTCCAAACTGCCCCCAGTTTTATACCTATCAGTGGATTTTTTTCCTGTAACAGTAACTACTGGAGTTCTTGCCTAGGGTGATTTTCTGTCTCTTCCATTCTTTGTACTTTTTAAAAAATTCGAATTCATCATTAATAAAGAGCGTCCCCTTCTCTCAAAATTGTTTACATCGATATAGACATGAGTATTGTGGGATGCTGGAAACTATCCCCTTCTCAAAAACGATACCCACTTCTTCATCCCTGAGTATTGGTGAGGGTTCTCCAGAGACAGAAATGATGTGAGATTATATATGAACATAAAGTCTCTGACGGGCTCACACAATTTATGACAAGGTATGGGCTCACACAATAATGGCGTTAGAGAAGTCCTGGACATGCCATCTGCAAGCTGGAAGCCCAGGACCGCTGGGGAGTAATTCCAAGGCCTGAGGATCAGCATGGGGAGGAGACTGGGGGGTAGAGCCCACTCGACTGTCCTCCGCCCTCTCCTATCTGGGCTTGTAATGCCTTGAATGCTGCCCACCCACACTGGACCATCTGGTGACACAGTCCACAGATTCAAAGGATGAGGTTTTCCAGAAGTGCCCCACAGGCAAACCAAGAAATAATTTTTTCTGAGTTGGAGTCTCACTCTTTCGCCCAGGTGGGAGTGCAGTGGCACACTCGTGGCCACCCCAGCATCGACCCACTGTGAAGACAGCACAGTCGACGGTCTCGTAGCTGTTGGGATGCTCTCACTCCCACTCCCTCTCGCCAAACAGCGTGGGCGCATATGTGTACCAACCCACACATGTCTATACATCTAATTTTTAATCTATCTGTGCACGTGTGTGTGTGAAATACACCGAGAGTTCATACAAATATCTCTGATTTCAATCCCACATTGCTGTGAGAAAACTGGCTTTTATTTTCCGTAAGAATTTTACCAATTTGTTCAGTCTTATTATATAGATCAAACAGTTAGAGAATTGTTAAGCCTCATCTCTGTAAGGTTTACCTAAATTGAGTATAGGATCTTACATATTTCTCCTTCTCCGCCGCCTCTTTCTTCTCCTTCCTCTTCATCTTCATCTTCTGCTTTTCTAACAAGAACCGTTTTGTTTGTCCAAAATTATTTAGGTTATTTTTTTTCTATCCTTTTCAGTGTGGGAATATTGTGCTATTCATTTATCATACAGTTAGGTCTGTTTTTTTGCTGTTCGTTTTCTGTCCCCTGCCCAACCCTGGCTTATTTCGATTATTTATTCTGAATATGTGAAAGATTACTGCAGTCTAAGTCCTAAAGACCAATAAGAAGGGACTCTTATAGAAGTGTGGTTTCCACTGCATTCCTACACCATATGCCCAACACCCATGCTTTCTACTTCTTTCTATGTCATTCGTATTTCTTTGAGCTTCTGATTTATCCTACTTTTATTTATTTTGTGCCAACGAGTAGGTAGATATATTCCCTTAAAATCCCTCTTTCTTGCAAGAAGGAAAGGATACTGTTGTCATTCGTTTGCAATTTGCTTTGTTCAATTAACAGTAAATCATGATAATCATCTCATATCAATTCACAAAAATATCTGTGTAATACTCTTTGCGTAAATGTAGCATAACTTATTCAATCATTTTCCTCATACGAGGATTTAGGTTTTCTCTAATTATAACCAATGTTGAAATGAATAGCTGTGTGTGTGTGTATGTGTGTGTGTATATGTGTGTGTGTGTGTGTGTGTGTGTGTGTGTGTGTATTCTGGGTGAAAAGGTAATTGCATGATACGTTGTTTCATTAGGTATTACAAAATTCTTTCCAGGCAATCAGGCTCCAAAATGTATGTTCAAAGCCATCAACTACAATGTCTAAGAATTCAATTTTCTGAAATACAGAAGATTATTGACCTGGAAACACAAGAAGCAACCAAACAGCAGAACCATGCAAAAGACATTTTTAAATGTCTATTCACTTTTTAAAATAAGATCATTGTAATAATTTAATAATGGTTAGCTACATTGTTCATTGTGAGTGTGGTGTACTTTGCTGGCCTGTGAAAGTTTGTTGAATAAATTCTGTATGAACTAATGTGCATAACACAGTTGTTCACAGTCGTGAACCACAGAGAATGCTAACAGTGGGTTGTCATGCTGGTGTTATAAACTTCAATGATATGTGTTGGCTTGAATATTTAGGGAGCTAAATATGTCTACAAAGTATTGAGTTGCAATATGTTAATAGAGGCAATATATTCAATTTCTTAGCCACTCTAATGTAAGACAAGAAAAACAGGATAATTCTTATAAAATATGTTTGGGGTTGGATCAAGACTTTTAAGTGTTTGTCTCCTTTGCAGATAAAAATATCTAAGTTTGAGAATGGCTGATTAATCATACAGGGAAAGACCTGGATACATGGGTAAAAGAACTGTCACAACAGTGGATGATTGGATCATACATGGGAGCAAAGCCCTCCGGTCCCGCTAACCATGTTACTTCTGTGGCACATAGAACACTCCGGCAGATGAGGTGGGAAGGGGTGCCGTCCACCCAGAAGACAAAGGAGGTGCGGGTGCACCCTGAGTCAAAGAGAAACAACACTAAGCGGACTTACCATGAAAATGTGAAGTGATCGGAGGGCGCGCCCAAGGTGGAGAGTAGTCCCTGGAAAACTGTGTTGTCAACACCCTTGGAGGAGAAATAAAATGCCAGCCTGGCAAAAGGGGCTCTTATGCTTTACTTGAATGATTATTGAATCAAGGACAGTTTTGAACATGTGACCAACTATTAACTGCTGGTAACTAAGTGTAGCGACAGGTACGCCATAAAAGAATATCAAAGTTTTTCAGAACTACTCCTAAGACTTACAAATAAAAATTTTATTTAAATTCCCATAAACAAGGAAGAAAATATGACTAGTAAAAGGTTGACTCGACTTTTTATTTCCACTTAAATCTCAAACTCCTGGCCTCCAGCCATCCTCCCACCTTGGCCTCCCAAAGTGCCGGAATTACACATGTGAGCCCTGTGCCCAGCAGATTCTCAGGAAAACCATTCCGTAAAAATGTTCTGTTGACTCGACTCTGCTGCTGAGGGTCACGTGCATTTGTATAATCCCAGAGAGCCCCCTCATCCCCTCTGCCAGGGGGTGGACCGTCACCAAACACGGCATCTACCGGCACTGTGATCTAGGACTTTCTGGTCTTCGTAGCTACAAGAATACATTTCTGGTGTTTATAAACCACCCAACTTGTGGTCTTCACTGTGGCAGCACAGATGGAATTAGACGAGTACGAAAAAAGTTTGAAGGAATTAGTAGGTAGTATTCATTATAGTAACAGTAATTCTTAAAAAATCCTCTAACTTAAAGCATTTCAAAATAAACAAATTTCAAAGTAAAAAGTCCCATCACTCCATGCCTTTACTCTATTTTCACACCTCCAGTTCAATTTCCTATGAGAGTATAAGATGTAGGCAAAATACAGACATGTGTAAGAAATTTTAGATTCCCAGAATTTGATTTTTCATTAGTTAAATTTCTTTCTATGTCAGCTATATTAAATTCTATACAAAAACAATTCTTTGTGAAATTAGAAGACGAAACTACTTATTTTTATATCATATTCTGTTCACTGACTGTAAATAGTAGATAATCGAAAACAACAGATAACTTTCATAATAATTATATTTTATAAAATGTTGGTGTTATTCAGTAGTCTGGTTTTAAAATAATGGCCTAAATCTATATGTCTATAACTAGCTATACGTATAAGTATATATGTGTATGTGTGCATATATACATAAATAAAAAGTACGTTTGTGTGCATATATATGTTTGTGTGTGCATGCCATTACAGTCAGCCTAGAAATCAAGTTTAGAGTGGTAAGCAACCAACTTCTCTTACAAATGCCATAGATAGTACACAAAGAAAATAATTAAGAGACTATTGTACCAATCTATAAAGAAGATGAGGAAATGAAAAAAATTAGTAGGATTTTTGAACATTTAGGAAATCATTCATTAATAGCTTTTATTAAAATTTAAAAACATATAATTTAGTAATGCTTAAGACACAAATCTGAAAAATTAAATCATTGATTTCACTAGCTCAATTAAAAGTAATTCCAAATATGTAAACCTTACTGACTTTTAATAATGAAATCTGATATTTCCAATTAGAGTAATGTAAAACATTTTAAATGATACTCTGAATAAAATTACTACCAGAAGATTTGCAATATAATTTCATACAATTCTTAATATAACTGAGACTTATTGCATATCTAAATCATAAATAAAAAAATAATTTTAGCATTTAAGTGTATGCTTAATTAACTTTGTTTTCCATTTGAAATTAGTTGCCAACAATATTTCATTATCAATTTGTAATTCAATGTTAGATGTATTTACCATTGTATTTAAAGCATGGTGTGCCTCCTTTGCTGGTATTTCATTATCGGAAGAGCTTAGATTGAGGCTCATATATTAAAGTGTACAGAAAGACATGCATTTTTGTTCCTTGATAATTTTACTAATGCATTATGATGACAAATATCATTTATATATTGGCGATACTCATTTCACCTGATATCATAAAACAGAATGCAAACTGTTTTTCAAATGTAAAAGAGTATTGCCAAGAGATAAGAAGGGCATTGTGTGCTGGAGGTACAGTTGCTGTTTACATGATGGTGACAATGTCTGTAGAATAAATGCCAGGCACGCAACAAGCAAAGATAAAAATGAAAAAATGTGTAGAAGTTCAGCCATGAGGGAATTATGGTAGCAGATTTGTGATCCCACTGTAAACAAGTAGAAAACTGGGCAAAATTTGAAAACAACATAAAGCTAATCACTAAGGGAAGAAAAAATGCACTTTAAATACAAACTCACATTAAGTTAACAGCATAAGAATGGGGGGAAAAAAACCTATGTCATGCAAACACCAAACATAAGAGACTTGATGGGCTAGAATAATGTCAAACAAAGTCAAGTTTAGGAAAAGAAATATAATCATGGGTAAGAAAGACACTGTATAAAGATAAGAATGAATCCATCAAGAAGACACAGCAGTCCTAAATGGTATGCTTGGAAAAACACCTTCCCAATACTTAAAGCAAAACTTGACAGAGCTGTTGGGAGAAATGGTGTTTCCACAACTAGAGCTGGGAATCACTCTCTGCAATTAAGAGAACAGATGAAAAATAAAATAAGAAGAGCCTAGAACATGCGAACACCATTATTCCCTAACATGATCCAGCTGACGTTGAGAGAACAACCCTCCCATCAAGAAAAATCCCGTGCCGTGGGAGGCTGAGGTGAGTGGATTGCCTGAGCCCGCAGGTTCGAGACCTGCCTGGGCAACTTGGCGAGACCTCATCTCTACAATAAATCAAAAAATTAACCAGGCATGGTAGCTCGCGCCTGTAATTCCGGCTACTCGGAAGGCTGAGGCGGAAAGATCACTGGAACCCAGCAGGTCGAGGCTGCGGTGGCCGGGAGCGGCCACTGCATTCCAGTCTGGGCGACGGAGTGAGACTCCAACTCAAAAAAAAACCCAAAAAAACCGCACGTCCTTTTCAAGAGAGCGCATGCAGTAGTCACTGCAGTAGAAAAGGGAATCTCATGCTGATGTATTCTGTGTCATCAACAAAAAGGAATCCAGGTGGGAAGTGAGGAAAAACAACGGTCTTTGTGTGCTGGAAACGTAATGTGTACACACACACACACACACACACACACACACACACACACACTCACACACTTAAAAAAAAACAGAAAAGAGACTCCTAGAACAAATACGTCCCCATCACACTGCCCCTCACCCAGCCTGATTCAGGCACACATTTGTGCTTACTTTCACCCCTTGGGTCTTAAATGTTGAGCTCAGTCACTGGCTGAAAGATCAGTATTCGAAATTCAGCTAATTTTTGTATTTCAGCAATTAAAAGATGGAAAAATAAACTAAAAAAAATACTATTGATGACAACATCTCAACATTCAAGATATAAATGAGCTATATTCAGAAAAGATGTCTGAAAATTTGTGAAGTGTTTAGAAATTGAGCATTGCAGTTCTATGAAACCCATGGATAAAGAGATAGCTCAAGGGATATTAGAACATATCGAACCCTGGATAATATCGAAAACAGCATATCAGAATTTGTGGGGAGCAGCTGAAATAGTGCTTAGGGAGGAATTTCTATATTTAAATGTTTCAGCTGAAAAAAGATAATGTCCAAAATTAATGTTCTAAGTTTCCAAGTCAACCCCTACATAAAGAAAGTTAAAAAGAAAAAAGAAAAGAAAATTAACCTCTGTGCAAATATAAAGATGACAATAAGGGTAGACCCAATAAACTCAAAATTAGATACGCGATAGAGAAAAATAATAAAACCAAAAGCTAATTCTACAGCAGAAATAATAAATGCTACTGTATATAAATAAAAATAAAATAAATAAAAATGTCCAGTGGTTGGTTCAGTTTTGGTGCTATGACAATGAGTTTTGTAGTGTTGTATATTTCATGAACTAAACACAGCCCCACATCAGAAACAAAACAGCAGATATCACATAGTGCCAAAAGCCATCAAAACCTGGCAAGAAAATAAATAATTTTTATCAATACATTTCAGAAAATAGATGAAATGAAAAATTCCTGGGAAAAAAATTATAAATTAGCACAACTAACAGAAAAACAAATCAGAAGCCTTGAGTATTCCAAATCTATGAAAGACACAGAATCCACAACTAAAACAACCCTCTTCACAAAGATAACTTCAGGGCCAGATGACCTCAGTGATCCGAGGCAGCACTTTCCAGCTCATTTTATGTGGTCAGCATCTCCCTGATAAAACCAAACCAAACAAAGGCGTCATATGAAACGAAAATGACAGGACATTATCACTGATTCAAAACCCTTCATCAAATATTAGCAACGTGAATGCAGAAAAACATGATGCTGTGAACGCATCATGACCAAGTGGGATTTATCCCAGGAATGCAAGATTGGCTTAACATTCAAAGACCCTTCCCAGATAATACTTGATACTAATAAAACAATGAGAAAAGCTATGATTTTCTCAATGGATGTAGTAAGAGCATGTGACAAAATTTAACACCCATTTGTAACTAAAAAAATGCTGCTTAGTAAACTAAGGATAGAAGGAAACATCTCCAATTTGATAAAGCCCCTTCTTGAAAAACCTACAGTCAGCAAGAAATTTACTGATGAAAAATGGAAGGATTTCCTCCCTCCATCAGTCTTCTTACTCAGCATTGGGAAGAAGGCAAAAAATTCCGTTCTTACCATTCTTATTCAACACTGTGCTTGACTGTCCAGTGAGTTTAAAAGGTGTATTTGAAAGGGAAGAACAATTTGCTTTATTTGCACATGATATTACTGTATATGTGAAAAACTCTAAAGTGTCTGCAAATACTATGAAACATGAACAAATATTTATGATTAAAAAGTCGCAAGATGCAAAGTATATACAAATATTAATTTAATTTAATTTAATTTAATTTTTTATTTTTATTTATTTTTTGAGTTGGAGTCTCACTCTGTCGCCCAGACTGGAGTGCAGTGGCTGCTCCCGGCCACCGCAGCCTCGACCTGCTGGGCTCCGGTGATCCTTCCGCCTCAGCCTTGCAAGTAGCTGGAACTACAGGCGCGCGCTACCACGCCCGGCTGATTTTTTGATTTATTGTAGAGATGAGGTCTCACTTGCCCAGGCGGGTCTCGAACCCGCGGGCTCAGGCAATCCACTCACCTCAGCCTCCCAAAGGCGCGAGATTACAGGCTGAGCCACCGAGCCCAGCTATGAATAAGTTTTGAAGTGAATTTTCTAAAGACTGCCAAGTGGCATGTGAGTGAGGTTGGAGTAGACCCTCCCAGAGAAAGTCTTGTGATGACTGCAGCCTTATGAGAGAATCTAGCCAGAACTACCCAGGCAAGCTGCACTAGGATTCCTAACCCATTCCTGTGAGAAAATAAATGTTTGTTGTTTTAAGCACTACATTTTTGGAGGTAATTTTAAATATAATCATAGAGGACTAACATACAATACATATTTTATAGATAACTAATAATTTTGATAAATATCACCAGACTTTTTTGTAACTAAAAAGGAAAAAAACATTGTCTACAAGTTAATATGCTAAAAAGGCACAATTGAATGCACTAAAACAAAAAAGAAGGCTTGACACTTCCTTTAACATCAGTTTCAGACTCACCTTTGAAGGTGAAGCTCACAAAACAGGCAAAAGTCTGGGAAGACATGACTGAATCTGTCTGAGATAAAAATAAAAGGAGGCAGCCTACTCTTATTGAAGGACACTCTCAAAGGAGACATTTTAATGCACCTAAAATGTACCTGAACACTTCGTAAGCCCAGTGTTTTATTTTGCAGTGGTAAGCAAACATGGAAAGAACTAACATCTGGACATTTTATATGTTTCTTCTGTATATTCTATGACACTGATATCAATGAAGACACTATTTTGCAAATTACTTGAAAGGACATTAACTGATGAGGAAATAGTCAACAAGATATGGATGGATATTTACATAGATGGAACTCAACGTATTACAGACAAAACCGTGGGGCAGGACAGGTGGTCTACACATCTATACCCAAGTATTGGGAATTCAAATGTGCCAGCAGGCAGAGAATCATTTAATAATAAAAGCTAGTCCTAAAAATCGACCTATTTCATCAATGAGGTGGTAAAGATGGAGAAAAATTTTAAAACTCACCTTTGTGGTCATATATGCAATAAAATGAGAAGTGAAAGCTTGCTCTGCTTCAGAGATATACTTTAGCCTATTGAATGGGGCACATTGATAGTCTAGTGAAATTGCTATCATTCTTCATTGAGGAAAAATACATACAAGTAATAACAAAGGTTTTTTTCTTTTAATCTTGCCTAAAACCTCATCTAGATCTTAATCTGTAAAGCAATCTGATTAAAGCCACATATATCAATTGACAACCAGGTTTAATGTAGCAGTTTTCTCAAAGTATTAACCTTTAAAAAAAAAAAAAAAGAAGAAGAAGAAGAATTGCTCTCTAATGGTATCATTCCTACAGAGCTCTTCACAGCTTGGAGGCCTTTATGGCCTCTTCAAATTGCCCCATGAATTTTCTCTCCTACCTTTGATTCTCCTAAAAGAAAGGAAATGTAACTTTGATTATATGTTCCTAGTTGGAAACCCCAATGAGGTTTCCCAACAGCTAGGGTGTACTCAAGATTGACCCTGAACTATCGATGTTCTGCCCAGAAGGCTGATGTGGGAACATTCGGGGGGTCTTAAGTCAATTCAAAAGCTCAAGTAACCAGTTCCATCACAGACAAGAAGCATAAACTGATCCCCTCTAAGAAATGGGAGGGTCATTATTAAAACTCTGCAGGGTTTGATCCTTACAGGAGTTCTTTGAAAGGACTAAATTGTACTCACACCTAAATGGCAAACAGCCTGGATCCCTCCAAGTCCATTTCCTACTAAGGGCCTAGCTCTGCTTTTACTGACGGTCCTTTGTATTAAGCTATCCTACTCTTCAAAAAAATCTTTAGTGGTTTCACCAGTGGCTCTCAAATTTTGCTGCATATTAGAATCACGTGGAGAGGCTTTTAAAGTTTCTGATGCTTAGTTCTCAACCTTTACCAATCAAATCAGAATCTATAGGGCCAGACCCAGGCATCAGTATTTTCTTAAATTTCCCAATTGTTTCCAAAATGCAGCCAAATTTGAGAACCACCAGGGTGCATCATTCATTCATTCACCCAAATGCTTACTGAACTCTCATTCTATGCTTGATCTTGGGATTCCTTAACCACCCTGCTCTTCCGTTAATAATGTTATATGCATCTTGCTCTCTAATTTCAGCATCAGAAGCAACAGCAAATGCATGCATGAATGACTGAATGAATGGCCCTCCTCATCTGCCTCTTCCTGGCTTGGCATACAGGGAGGAGTTTTAATGCTTACAGATAGCTCTACATAGATTAACCCAACCACCAACTTACAACAAGGTAGCAATAATGCCCAAACAACTAGGCAGTGCCAGAAAATGACCACGGAGAAGAAACAGAATTTCATGTTTTATTTGTTTTTTGTTTTGTTTTGTTTTGTTTTTGAGCTGGAGTCTCACTCTGTCGCCCAGACGAGTGCAGTGGCCATTCCCGGCCATTGCAGCCTCGACCTGCTGGGTTCGGCGATCCTTCCGCCTCAGCCTTCCAAGTAGCCGGAATTACAGGCACGCGCTACCACACCCGGCTGATTTTTTTGATTTATTGTAGAGATGAGGTCTCGCCAAGTTGCCCAGGCGGGTCTCAAACCCGCAGGCTCAGGTAATCCACTCACCTCAGCCTCCCAAAGTGTGGGATTACGGGCTGAACAGTCTAAAGAGGAGTAAAAAGCTCAGTCCAAAAAGGCCAATACATCAGCTTTTTACTCTGTACCCCCTAAAATCCTTGAGCATTGAGACACCTCATATATTGTACTGAATCATACCTGAAATATACATGATTGCATACACCAAATCATATCTGAAACATTGTGCGTGATCATTGTGTACCCGCTAAAAGTAGTTCCATCCTTTAAAGCCCTGTTAAAATCTCACCTGCATTAGAAAGTTTTCTAGGAGACCACCAGTCTAACATGTTCCAAAGTGTGGTATATGAGATTAAATCATATACCCCATACATACTTGGTGCACACACTTGAACATTTATTTATAAATTACTTTAATATTCAAAAATGTACTTTAACTTGAAATGAAAAACAATTAGACTGAATTCTATTATAATGATGGCGGTGATATACAATCTCATTTGAAAGATCAAAGAAAACTGGGCTCGGTGGCTCAGCCTGTAATCCCGTGCCTTGGGAGGCTGAGGTGAGTGGATTGCCTGAGCCCGCGGGTTCGAGACCCGCCTGGGCAACTTGGTGAGACCTCATCTCTGCAATAAATCAAAAATCAGCTGGGTGTGGTAGTGCACGACAGCGTGAGACTCCAACTCAAAAAAAAAAAAAAATCAGCCGGGCGTGGTAGCGCACGCCTGTAGTCCCGACTACTCGGAAGGCTGAGGCAGAAGGATCGCCGGAGCCCAGCAGGTCGAGGCTGCAGTGGCCAGGAACGGCCACTGTACTTCAGTCTGGGCGACAGAGTGAGACTCCAACTCAAAAAAAAAAGATCAAGGAAAGCATGTGGCTTTTTTAAAAAGCAAAAGTAATAAAAAACAGAATAGATAGGAAAAAATCCTGAAGAGGGCACAGAAAAAACTGAAGTGTGGAAAACT
>CAUYQG010036503.1:0-77984 GCA_963574415.1 Tarsius wallacei | reverse complement strand
GGTGGCTCAGCCTGTAATCCCGCACCTTGGGAGGCTGAGGTGAGTGGATTGCCTGAGCCCGCGGGTTCGAGACCCGCCTGGGCAGGCGAAACCTCATCTCTACAATAAATCAAAAAAATTAGCCGGGCATGGTAGCGCGCGCCTGTAATTCCGGCTACTTGGAAGGCTGAGGCGGAAGGATCGCCAGAGCCCAGCAGGTCGAAGCTGCGGTGGCCGGGAGCAGCCACTACACTCCAGTCTGGGCGATCGAGTGGGACTCCAACTCAAAAAAAAAAAAAAAATGTAAAGCTATAAAACTTTATAGAAAAATACATCAAAATCTTCAGAATCTAGTGCTGAGCAAAGAGTTTTTAGATTTGACATCAAAAGCATCATTCATAAAAAGAAAAATTCAGAAACAGAACTTCATTAATATTAAAATATTTTTCTGTGTGAAAGACTGTTAAGAGATAAAAAGACAAGCTACAGAGTGGGAGAAAATATTTACAAAACCTATCTGACAAATAGTTATCTATAAAAAGCAAAGAACCCTCAAAATGTCAACACTAAAGAAGTCAAACAAATTAGAAAATGGACAAAAGATATGAACAGACATTTCACAGAACAGGATAAACAGGTGACAAACACATGAAAAAATGTTCAACATCCTTAGACATTAGAGAAAGGCAAATTAAAATCGCAATGATGTGGTTCTACATACCCAGTAGGATGACTAAAATTAAAAACATAGTGAAACTACCAAATGCTTGTGAGAACCTAGGAAAACCTTGATCACTTAGTCACATTACTGATGGGAATGTAAATTGGTGCATCCAATCAAAAAACCTATGTAGCGGTCTCTTAAAAAATCAAATAGGTAACTACCATATAATCCAGGAATCGCAATCCTAGACATTAGCCCAGAGAAACTAAAATGTATGTTCATGTGAAAACCTGGGCACAAAGGTTTACAGCAGCTTTATTCGTAACTGCCCCATGGAAACAATCCAGATGCCCTTCAAGAGGTAAATGGCTAAATAAACTTGGAATTTCCATACTGTGGAATGTGACCCAGCTTAAAGAAAAGTGTGGGGGGGGGCGGGCAGATGTGATGGGTCACACCTGTAATCAATCCCAGCACTTTGAGAGGCTGAAGCAAGAGGATTGCTTGAGCCCAGGAGTTTGAGACCAGCCTGGGCAACATAGTGAGATCTTGCCTCTACAAAAAAATGTAAAAGATTAGCCAGGTGTGTTGACGCATGCCTGTAGTCCCACCTACTCTGGAGGCTGAGGCAGAAGGATTGTCTGAGCCCAGGAGACTGAGACTGCAGTGAGCCATGATCATGCCACTGCACTCCATCCTGGGCAACAGAGTGAGACCACAATGCAAACAAACAAACTTTGATTTACTGATCCATGTGACAACTTACACAAGTATTCAACTATTTAGAGATTTGTTTCTAGTGAAAAAAGCCAATCCCAAAAAGTTACATGCTGTATGATTCAATTTTTGTAACATTCTTGTGATGACAAAGTTATAGAAATGGAGAACATATTAGTGATTTTCAGGGGTTATAGAGAAGGTAAGGAGTGAGAATCAGGTCAAAGCAGGTTATAAAGAAGCACAATAATCCCTAAGGTAATGGAGATATTTTGTATCTTGACTGCATCGATGTCAATATCCAGGGTTGTGACAAAATATTATAGTTTTGCAAGATATTACCATTGAGTAAACTGAATAAATGGCACATGGGATCTCCCTACATTATTTATTAAAACCTTGTGTGAATCAATGATTATTTTAAAACAAAAAAGTAAAAATTCAGTAGCATGGAGTAGAGAGAAGGGTGTGTTTCTAGAGAGGACTAAATAAATGAGTTCCACATCAAGCCATGGACAAATGAAATGGAAGGAAACTATAGCACAGCTCCTATGCCACTACTTCTGAGATGCCAATATGTTATCTGGCACCTTCAACTGGCACACCACACATGCAATTTATTTTCTATATTCCTCTGGTCCTCTTTAGTGCGTCTCTCTCTTTGCTATTACCTGCCTTCCCCACATGTCCAAGACCCTCAATATCCCTTTCCTTATTAAAAGATAATTCACAGACTCAATCTAAACAGTTCCTTGAAGTGAGGACATCAAAGATAAATGTTCACACCATTTTATACAGAAGGAAATATCACCAGAAACAGAAAGACCCGGACTGTGACTCCAGTTTGATACTTCCTTGGGGAATAATCTTGAGTGAATGACTTGACGTTAGTAATCCTCAGTTCTCCTCTCTATAACATGATTAGACTCCCTGTGTTTTCTACCTCATAGTGTGTTGATTATAATAATAAGTGAAATACTGGAAGTAGAAGAGCTTTGTAAAGGACAGGGTGCTGCCCATATGCTGACATTGTTATTCCAACTCAAGGTTATCTGTTTTTACAGAAGGCAAAGGTATGAGTCAATCTCTAATGGCAACGTTTTCAGGAATGAGTCACAATTGACAGAGGGGAGTTTTCTGTAAAACAGCCACCCAGTTTGCCTACTTTTAAGATTGCTCTTTGATAAACTCCTAGTTCAATAATTCAATGCCATCATAGGCACAGGCATGATTAGGAATAACAATTTGAAAGAACGGAGCACTATCACCCTCAGGAAATATCACAGTGTTCTGTACATAGAGTCCTCAAAATAAGTGTTTTTGAATTGAATGATGATTACAAGGGCTAGCTGATGAACATGATAATCAGTCATGTCAACAATATCTTGGTGGGAAGTCAAAACCATAAGTATGGAATACTGCCTGACACGCAAAATTCCAAGGCAACTGATATTCCTAGGAGGTCGCTCATTGTTTGGATACTAAGCAAAGTAGGCTCTGCTGCACACCCAAGACTTAAGAAATCTGCTTGTCTGTCGTCTGGGCAAACTTCCATAACCCAACCAGATACAGTGAATTCAAGGCATACGTACTGCTGCTGGTTGCTCCATACCTAGGAAAGTTATTGCTAACTGAATGTGACTCTTCACTGTCAATCACAGTTGTCACTCAAGAAACCCATTGTCCAAGCTTTGTTAATATGCTCTTTGCCAAAAATAAAAATCTGTCAGCAAACACCTCCATTTGTAAAGTGTGATTCAGTGCCTAGTGTGTATAAGGGAGTAGGGAGGACAACAGCTGACTTTAAGGGCTTAAAGTCAATCAGAAGAAAACATTTGGGTACAGATAACTTTGCCTCGAGGTGGACATGGTGACAGTGCTGGGAAGAAAGAGGCAAGTATCAGAACAAGTTTAAAAAGTGAGAGGGTGGCCAGGTTCGGTGGCTAAGCCTGTAATCCCAGCACTTTGGGAGGCTGAGGCGAGTGGACTGCCTGAGCCCAGAGGTTCGAGACCAGTCTGGGCAACTTGACGAAACCTCGTCTCTACAATAAATAAAAAGTTAGCTGGGTGTGGTAGCCCACACCTGTAGTTCCGGCTACTTGGAAAGCTGGGCCATAAGGATCGCTGGAACCCAGCAGGTCGATGCTGGGGTGGCCGTGAGCATGCCACTGCACTCCAACCTGGGTGACAGAGTGAGACTCCAACTCAAAAAAAATAAAAAACAAAAAAATGTGAGAGCTTACTGTTATTATTAGGATCTAGAAAGACCTTATGGTAATGTGGCAAAAGTGCTGCTTGATCTCTAGGGTAGAGAGGACTTAGATTTCTAGACATGCATGGAAGAATATTCTAGTCAGAAGACAGAGACAAAAAATGTGTGCCTTGAATTCATCATATCTGGTTTGGTTTATGGAGGTTTGCCCAGGCGATAGACAAGGAACAAGCAGATTTCTTTTTTTCTCTTTTGATTATTTTTATTTTAAAGATGTGGGGTACAATTCAGGGTTAGGTATACAAATGTTCATTATGCAGGTACCCTTGTTGATGAGGTATGCCCCTCCTTCCCCAGGCAGATTCCCATTACTGCCAACTCCGAGCCCCGCCACCCTCCCGGCAGTTTCCCACTACTGCCAAACATTCTCTTATAGTATTACAATAATTGTTCAAGGTCCGCTTATGAGTGAGAACACGTGATACTCAGTTTTTTGTTTCTGTGAAAGATCACTCAGTTTGATAGACTCTAAGTTCATCCAGGTTGCTGTGAAGTTCATGATTTTGTTCTTCTTTATGGCTGCATAATATTCCATGGTGGATATGTACCATATTTTTAAAATCCAGTCCTCTTTTGATGGGCAGCATGGTTGGTTTCATGTTCTTGCTACTGTGAACAATGGTGCTATAAACATATGTGTGTAGGTATCTTTTTTATATAATGATTTGAGTTCTTTCAGGTATAATCCCAGTAGGGGGACAGTGGGGTCATATGGAAGGTCGATTTTTAGATCTTTTAGGAATTGCCATGCTGTTTTCCACAGAGACTGTACTAGTTTACACTCCCATCAACAGTGTAGAAGTATTCCCTTTTCACTGCATCTGTTGTTTTTTGAGTTATTGATGATAGCCATCCTGACTGGAGTTAGTTGGTATCTCAGTGTAGTTTTAATTTTCATTTCTTTGATGACTAGTGAGTCTGAGTATTTTTTCATATATCTGTTGGTTGCTCCTATGTCTTCTTTTGATAACTGTCTTTTCATATCTTTTGCCCACTTTGTAATGGGACTGTTTGTTTTTTTCTTCTGATAACTTAAAAGTTGTTTTGTCTGATATTAAGATTGTGACTCCTGTCTTCTTTTGTTTCATTCACCTGTAAATGTGTTTTCTGTCCTCTAATTGTGAGTCCTTTGGAGTAAGATGTGTTTTCTTGAGGCAGCATATGATAGGGTCATGGTTTTTTTTTTTTTTCTTTAATCCAGTTTTCCGTTCTATGTCTTTTCAGTGGTTCATTTTGTCCACTCATGTTCGGGCTTATTATTGGGATGTGATAGTTTATACTTATCATGAGCTTCTTATAAAGTTCTTTGTTGTTGTGTGTTTATTTGTTATTTTTCTTTTGATTTTTATGTTGGTATGTGTGAGCATTTTAAATTTTGCAGTCATCATGCATGCTGTGTTGATTCTTTGCTTTCCTGCATTTTTAGGAACAGCATTGTCATTCTTTTTTGTTTCTTCTGTGCCTACTACTTTCTTAAGTGTTTCTTTTAAAGCTGATTTGGAGGCAGCATAAACTCTTAGGAACTGAATGGGAAGAATTTTAATTCCCCATCACTGATAAAGCTTTTCTTATCTGGGTAAGAAATTCTTGGTTGGAATACTTTATCCTTGAGAACTTTGAAGACAGGACTCCAGTCTTTTCTAACCTGTAGTGTATCTGTAGCTAATTCTGCTGCTATTCTTTTTTTTTTTTTTTTGAGTTGGAGTCTCATTCCGTCGCCCAGACTGGAGTGCAGTGGCTGCTCCCGGCCACCGCAGCCTCGACCTGCTGGGCTCCGGCGATCCTTCCGCCTCAGCCTTCCGAGTAGCCGGAACTACAGGCGCGCGCTACCACACCCGGCTAGTTTTTTTTATTTATAGTAGAGATGAGGTTTCGCCTGTCCAGGCGGGTCTCGAAGCCATGGGCTCAGGCAATCCACTCACCTCAGCCTCCCAAGGTGCAGGATTACAGGCTGAGCCACCGAGCCTGGCTTCTGCTGCTATTCTAATTGGTCTCCCTGGTAGGTAGTCTGACCTTTCTCTCTCACTGCCTTTTTTTTTCTTTTATACCTACTTTGTATAAGCAAGTTACTGTGTATCTATGTGTTGGTCTTCTCATTTGATGCCTTTAAGGGGATCTTGAATCTCTTATGTTTGGAATGTTGCATTACTGATGAAATGAGGGAAGTTTTCTTGGTAACCTCATGGAATGTTTGTTCTAAGGTGGCTTCTGTCTCCCTTTCTGCCACTAGAATGCTGATCAGGCATAAGTTCAGCCTTTTGAAATAATTGCACATCTCTTGAAGTCCTTGTTTCATCTTTTTGAGCTTCCTTTCTATGTTTGTAATAGTTTGGGTTAGTTCCATATTTTGGGCTTCAAGCTCTGAGATTCTTTCTTCTGCTTACTTAATTCTGCTTTCCATGCCTGTCAGTTTATTATGCATTTTGTTTACTACATTCTTTTTTGCCATCATCTTGTTGTCAACTCTTTTATTCTTTCCTCTTGCCCTTCTACATTTCTATTCATTCCCTCCATCAATACCTTGATATCTGGATTTGTAGGTTGAGACCAGTCATTCTGGAGGCTTTTCCTTGTTTGAGTTCCAAAGTCTATATTCTCAGGTGCTGTCTTTCCTTGGGCCTGGGAGGTACCTATATTCATTCATGACTCTTCATCTGTGGTGGAGTCTCCCCTGCCCCTGTTTTTTATCTTGTCTTTAATTCCATTGTTCAGTGATGGAGGAATAGCTTTCACTTCTGTTTGCTCAGTCCCCTTTGTTCCTTAGGTATAGCCTCTGGATTTCTTCAATTTTGAAGCCGGGCTGGGGACCTATGCTGTCTTTTTTTCAGCTTAAAATTTGATTAAGGCGTAATGGGGGAGGTACGGTTCAGAAGCTATCTGCAGATCACAGTATCTGCTGACTTTGGTGTGAGCCCCCTGTGACCCACTTCCCACCACCTTACATTTGTCCATTTGGTGAAAGCAGATGTATACCCCCTGAAACCAAAATGAGATAAGAGAAAGGAAAAGAACAGAGAAAGAAAGAAGGGAGAGGAAAAGAAGATGAAGAGAAATAAGAGGAAGAAGGAAAACAGGCAAGCTAACAAACAGACAAACAAACAAAAATATACAAAAAAATTGAAGATATATTCATCCTCAAATATACCCATATGCAAAAAAAGAGGGAGAAAAATGAGCAAATCAAATCAGAGGGCATACACAGAATGATATATATGGAGAGAGGGAGGAAAAAGTGAGCTTCCTCTGGTGGCCACTTCTGGAACTTCAGGGTTTTTTTTTTAACTGGCATGTCTCAAGCAATGCCACTTTTGGCTTGCCATGAGAGTGTGGGCTTTGGTCTCTAGACCCTCTCTGCTGCTGTCAGTGCAGGCAGATCAGACTTCTCTCCACATGGGACAGACTCTCTACAGACTGCCGGAGGAAGAGGGGTGAATCAGATCAAGACTCATTCCAACCTATCTGCTGCTAGGTTTCCTACTCTGATCACATGTATCTGTGTTTGGTGCAGTGTGGGGGGTGAGGCATCTGTCTCTTCAGTATTATGTACTTGGAGTATCTTCTTTGGGCCAACAATGGTCGATCCCAGAGGGCTGCTGAGATCACCCTGCGGTCTCAGAATGCAGGCTGCTCAGAATTGGGTGAGCTAAAATAAAGCTTGCACATTGCTTTTTAGAAATAATGCTAGCCGGGCTCGGAGGCTCAGCCTATAATCCCGTGCTCTGGGAGGCTGAGGTGAGTGGATTGCCTGAGCCCGCGGATTTGAGAGCCACCTGGGCAACTTGGTGAGACCTCATCACTACAATAAATCAAAAAATTAGCCAGACGGCAGCACACGCCTGTAGTTCCAGCTACTTGGAAGGCTGAGGTGGAAGGATCGCTGGAGCCCAGCAGGTGGAGGCTGCGGTGGCCGGGAGCGTGCCACTGCCCTCCAGTCTGGGTGACAGGGTGAGACTCCAACTCAAAAAAAGAAAGAAAGAAAGAAAGAAAGAAAGAAAGAATGCTATTGCATGCTTAATGGACTATTGCATCGTGTAAATATAGCTTTTTATGTATTTGGAAACCAAAAAACTTGCATGACTCACTGTATTATAATATTTCATTTATTATGGCATTTGCTTTGTTGCAATATTTGCTTTATTGTGGTAGTCTGGTGCAAAACTCACAGCATCTTCTAGGTATGCCTGTCATTATTACAAATAGACAACACTAAATCTGTTATTATTGACACTATCCGTATGGTTTAAAATGAAAGTTCTCTGTGTATAAGAGTCATCATTAACTCTTCATTGCCACTGAGTTAAGCATAAAATGTTCAATTTAGGGATTAAGATCTTCACAAATAATATAGTCCTATCTTCTCTCTCCAGGCTCATCTGATATTATTTCCCAGTAGCAACTTTTGTTCTCACTGATTCCAGTAATCAACACTCCCAACTACACTGTAGGCCTTTTAGTTTGTGTGTCATTATTTGCTTAGACTTTGCCCTTCCACTTTTAGTTTCTTTGACCTGCCCCAACTTTTTTTTTTTTTTTTTGAGTTGGCGTCTCACTCCATCGCCCAGACTGGAGTGCAGTAGCTGCTCCCGGCCACCGCAGCCTCGACCTGCTGGGCTCCAGAGATCCTTCCGCCTCAGCCTTCCAAGTAGCTGGAACTACCATGCCCGGCTAATTTTTAAAATTTATTTATTGTAGAGATGAGGTCTTACCAAGTTGCCCAGGTGGGTCTCAAACCCGCAGGCTCAGGCAATCCACTCACCTCAGCCTCCCAAGGCGCGGGATTACAGGCTGAGCCACCGAGCCCGGCTCTGCCCCAACTTTTTAATGAATGAACCATTTCTTCTACTTTATTACTCATATGATATATATCATTTAAGCTTTTGTTAATAGTACTTATCTTATTTAATCATAAAATTGTATACTCATGACTGCTTAGTGTACAATGTAATTTGTCATATTAAACTGATGCAAACATTTAACAAGTTAAATTAAGCAGTATTTTGTAACATATTTAAGCTATTTTCTACCCTTTACATGAGGAGGTATGTGTATAAACTAATGCATTTTTTGATTATAGACAGATTTTTATACTATGAATAAATAAATGATTACTGCAGATATATATATATATATATATATATTTGTTATATACATGAGCACATTCTCCTGCACTTATATATTTGAAGTTTCCCTAAGTTTTGTAATTGATATTCTGATTATTTTAAAAAATATGTCCTGGTTCCCAGGATAACCTAATAATGGATTCAGAACAGACTATTTGATAACCATAATGAGAACTTGAACTGGGGAGTTAATTGTGTCCCAGCAATTGCTGTCTAGTTCCACAAATGGCCATTTCAACTGCATCAGTCTACAGATATGACACATTTTCTCATATCTTCCATACATCATATAGCTTAAAACTTTGTGAGAAATAACATAGACATGAATTTAATGATAATGGAAATTTGTTCACTTGTTTTCTTATCATGTAATGTCTATTGTCTTTTCCCTGATGGTCGTCCCATAAGATACAGTGGATCTGTGTTTCTGTGATATCTTTCTTTATGCAAATCCTATTCAGGATCTAACTCTTAATTTTATCTTCTACGTTAAGTAAATTTGATACACTGTATTTTTAACTCAATTACTACATCACAATTCTGTGTTTTATAGAATTAGTCACTGAACTAATTTGCATGATGTGCTGTAGCTCCTATTAAAGTTAAACCCATGTGTAGTGAAAGGTTTATGACACTAAACAGCAATATTTTTGTTACAAAAATCCATATGTATAATATCCTGATAAAAGTGAGTCATGCAATAGATTCTGTGGGGGAGCTTCAATGGATGGTGGAGAGTAAAGGTGTAGGTTCCTCAAGAGAGACCTGTAACATTGGCATGCTCACAAGATTTGCTTGGTAGTGCAGAAGTGGATGACCTAACGGAAGTGATAATCTTTTGCTTTCTTTCCTCCTTTCTTCTAATCATTTTCAGAAAAAAACAAGTAACTGTTGTATTGAAGCTTGCAATTCTGTGTTCCTGAGGCATCTTTGCCATTTTATTATTGAATTTGGACTATTCATTATGTAAATGCTTTTATGGTGGTGGAGCTGTATATATAAATCAACTCATCTCCAAGATGGCTGATCAGCAATTAGTACATTCCTTCTTCCAGACATCCATATGACTGGTTTAGTTATTTGAACATTTGGACCTTATTGCTATGAGAAAGAAATCACTCTGGAGAAAAGTGAGACAGTGAATCAGTATTAGATGGTTTCAAGCATGGAAATAAAGTAATAGTCATTTTTTCTTCTTCAGTATTTATTCAGAAAGTCATTCAGAGTTTTATAGTCAACCTCTACCATATCATCTCCCTCCATCACACTCACCAAAACAGAAAAAAATAAAAATAAAAGAGGAATCATGATATGGAGTACTTCCTGACAGAGCCCACCTATTCTTTTGGGAGTACTAACTCTTAAAATGAGCTTTCACTTGTACAGTCCAACAACTCCCAAGGCATTTCGAGCAATTTTCTGGGTGGCACACTATATTTATCAATTATTGCTATGAGAATTCAAGATGGAAAAGAAAAGCACAGAATTAGAGATACAATAATTATCTTTATTGCTGAACTGATCAATAAACTTAGGGACCATAGCTTTATGCATTTTCTTTTCAAACAGGCACAGGTTTTAGAGTAAAAGATAAAAATAAAATCAAAATGAAAACTATAGGAGTTGTACAAGTTTTTCAGAATAAGAATAAAATACACTATGATGTATAGAGGCAAAAAGGTGTATGGGATGCTGAATTGCTATACACGGATTCAGTGTCAATATATCCAAGCAGATCTCTACAAGCTAAGCGATCACATTAGCAACACTTGGTAAACTTCTCTCAAGTGGTTGTTATTCATATCAAATGGTGCCAAAATAAATGCTAGGGGCAAAGTAGCCTCTTGGCAAAAACCTCACAGTGTTGGAACACAGCAAAGTATCTTTATTGTCCCAGGCATTTAGTTTTACCAAAGCACACAGTATGGTCACATTTAGATAGACTGATAGAAACCATACAAAGTAAAAGGAAACTAACATATAATCTAGCTTAACCAAAAGTATACAAAAGACAGTGGATATTTTTTTGCATTTAATATTTATATTTACTTTCTGGAACAATTTCTATACATATCGGGTCATTTGGGAAGCTACCATAGCAATTAGATGTTGGTTATGCAACCAGAGGTGACTTGTATTAAAAATTATTTACTTCGTTTAATAAAAACAGTAACAACAACATTTGATGAAAAATATTCATATCCTTTTATAACTAACATCTCAATTGAAAGGCACTGGAATATGCTAGATTTAAATCTCTCCCCTCCTTACTCTCTTTTTGACTAAGATCCTCGCGTATATCCAACCTTTTTCATTAATAGGATTCTTCAGACATGGTGTAGTAAACAGTAAGGTCCTCTCCTCCTTTTCTCCTTCTCCCTCCTCTCTCTTCCTTTCTCCCTCTCTTCTTTCTCACTCTCTATTTGTCTCTCCAAAAACTGTTCTTGGTTCTAATTTTTTGAAGAGAAAATTAAACATAAAAATGTAAAATATATAACAAATACCCATGCTATACCCACCTTCTAGCTTAAATAAATTATAACAATATTTCATATTTGTCATTAATTGTGGATTTGGGGTAGATTTTTTTGGTCAGGTTATTAAAATTTTTTACCTCTTGTTTGCTAACAGTTTTTATTCAGAATAAGTGAATCATTTTTTCACTTCTGGAATTAGCACTGTGTAATGATGAGGTTTTTTTTTTCTTTTTTCTTTTGATAAATTTGATTTGCTTTTACTTAGGAATTTAGCTGCTATTTCATAAAGGAATCCAGTGTGTTTATTGTATATCTATGCACAATTTTGATTTTGGGTTATACTTTCATGATTGAGTGAGTTAGACATCTCTGTTCTATAGTTTTGGAAACAATTTATGTCATAAACACTTTATTTCTTTCTTAGATATTTAGATTTGTTGAGTTGTTTTTTTTAATTAAGTGGCCTGAGCCTTTTGGAGGGTTATGTGTGCATATGAATGTGTGTATTGGAGGGTAGGGGCATGTTTGGGCAAATCATCATTGATGGGAAGGGGACATGAGATTTTTAACTATTAATTTGATTTACTTAATGATCAATGGTTTATTTTTATTATTGAACATTTATCTAAAGCAATCCTCTTATTGGGAATATACTTGAAGGAACTCAAATCATTCTACAAAAAATATCTGCACGCACGTTTGTTGCAGCTCTATTCACAATAGCAAAAGCATGCAACCAACCATGCTGCCCATTGAAGCTGGATTGGGTAAAAAAAAATGTGGCACATATACACAATGGAATATTATGCAGCCATAAAGAAGGACAAACATATGGACTTCGCAGTAACATGGACGGATTTAGAATCTATCATATTCAGTGCTTCATCACAGAAACAAAGAACGGAGTACCATATGTTCTCACTCATAAGTGGACCCTGAACAATTATCATAATACTATAAGAAAGGGATTGGCAGTAGTGAGGAACTGCCGGGGGAAGGGAGTGGGATTGGTAGTTGAGGGAAACTGCCTGGGGTGGGGAGGGCACACCTCATCAACAAAGGTACCTGCATAATGAGCATTTGTATACCTAACCCTGAATTGTAGCCCACATCTTTAAAATAAAAAATTGAAAAGTAAAAAATAAAGAAATATGAAAGAATTATATTTGCATATAAATGTAATTATAATTTAATATGTAATGAATATATTATATTTATATGTGCATATAAATCTATATGTCAAATTTGTTGATCTAAAACATTCATATTATTATGTTTTGAAATATTTATTCTGCTAATTAGTTCCAGTTTTTGAACTTCATATTGCTTATTTGTACCTTTTCTCATTTTACTAATAATATCTACATTTTATTATTATAGATAGTTTCACAACACCGACTTTTGGTTTATTAATATTTCTTCTCCAGTGTTTTTCTGTCATTGATTTTTTTTTTTTAATATTTCCATTTCTCTCCAGGTATATTCTGTTGTTTTATTTTAATTTTTGTAACTCTCTGAGTTGGTTGGTTGACTCGTTTTAAACTTTTCTAAATGCATTTAAAATTTTAAGTATTAAATGGTTAATATCTCTGATTAATATTATAGCTAGTCTGTTATACAATACTTTCATTTCTGCACAGGTCTTCATGTTTTATATATAATATGGCTTTTATTGTAATGTCCTAACTAATCAAAGTATTAAAGTTTTGTTTTTATTTATTTCTAAAATGTATGAAAATATTTTGAGTTGCCAATTTCTAATTTAATTTTATGAGGGAATATAACATCTGACATGTATTCTTTAATATGTTATTTTGATGGTCTTGAACACTATGGACCAGAAGACAGATTCAAAGCTGCCCAAATAGTGCAATGGAAATTCTGCCTTACAAAAGTTAATGTAATTTAGCTTCTGATCCAAACCTGAGTGAAACATCCAACTTTTCCCTTCTATTTAGAAAAAGAATACTTCAAACTTCTCTGGTGCTTTTTCATTTGCAATCACTGAAAGGTGGGGATACATAGATGTGATATAGGGAAGTATCATATAGAGAATAGCAGAATGTTCTTTACTGCCAGGTGGCTTTGATTTGAGTCCAATTGTCATACTTACTGTGTTACTGGGCAAGTAATTTACAGTCTCAATATTTGTTCTTTAATTTATCCATATGTGACTTCTACATTTTTAACGGCATCCCCTACTTTTATAGAAGTGTATACACTGCTCCATGTGCTGAAGAATTGTGGGGAAAAATTATTTTACTAAGTGAGAAGGTGGGCCTGTTCACTGCTTTGTCATCTTTCCTAGTGTGACACTGTGGTGCTGTCAGAACTGGAAATGGTTGCTTTTCTTTTCTTTTCTTTTTTTTTTTTGAGTTGGAATTTCACTCTGTTGCCCAGGCTGCACGCTCACAGCCACCGCAGCCTCGACCTGCTGTGCTCAGGCGACCCTTCCACCTCAGTCTTCCAAATAGCTGGAACTATAGGCAGACGGTACCATGCTCAGCTAATTTTTTGATTCATTGTAGAGACGAGGTCTCATCATGTTGCCCAGGCTGGTCTTGAACCTGCAGTCTCAGGCAATCCTCTCACCTTGGCCTTCCAAAGTGCTGGGATTATAGGTTTGAACCACCACGCCTATAATGCTTTTCTAGACCTGGTAAAAACTTTCTAGTAAAAATTACTAGCAGAAAACTTTAAAAGGCAATTTTCTTTCCACTTTGATATTCAAATGAGTGATGTGCAGGCTTCAGCTTTTCTCTCTCTTCCCCAAAAAGAGGTAGGAAATGAGTCTGGTGATTTTTTTTCACTGTTGATTGTCTAAAACACTGGAATTTGCAGTTTTTTATGTTTCCCTTTGGGCAGCCATGAAATTAGCAATGTTTGCCCATGTATGAGGCAGTATCTTTATTGTCCATTATTTCTAGTTTTCATCGGCATCTATTGCTATTTGGGGGATGTGGATTTCCCTAACCCCTGATGGGACACAGGCCTGTAAGTTCTGAGTCTGTGAGATGTCAATTGTTTTACAGGAAGCTGGGGAGCCTGGCAAATCTACTGCTCTACTTCCAGGGCCACTGAATTCACTCATGTGCCTATGAGACTGCGTATTGTATGTTGGCATAAGACCAGGGAGCCCACAGCTGTGACTAATTGGCTGGCATGTTCCCTCAGGCTCTCCCAGAGTAAGTTTTGTGGGTGGAAGTGTGCATATTGAAAATTTGGGTGCATATTATACATTTCTTGGTGCCTCTGGTTGAGGAAATAAGGCAAAATATGCCACCCCAAATATGCTACTTTGGCAAAAGGGCTACTTAGAGCTAAATGCACTTGAAAAACAGCAGATGCAAGAAGAGCATTCTAATCTCCTCTTTTCCTCCTGAAAACAGAAGATTAGAAACTCCTACGTGAAAGATGCCCTCTGGGTACCGGGAGAAAGTAAATATTGTTCATTGGGAAGTCATAGCCCAGAAAATTCTGTACAAACAGACCTTGTTAAAGTAATTATTATCTTCTTTTAGCCTTCCCACACAGTTTAGTTACTTTTCCACAGTTGTCGCTTGGTTCAATCTAACAAAAACATGTAGATTTTGCCATTTTGGGGTTCTTCATTTCCTTATTAGGGCTGCTGTGTCACACAAAATTTATATTCAATGCATATGTTTCTCTCCTGTTAATCTCTGTCTTATGTTAATTTAATTCTCAGGTTTCTCCAATAACCCTAGGAGGGTAGAGACAAACGGGCTAAGTGAGAAAGTATTTTCTTTTTCATGAATAGCATTGTCTCGGGTCTAAGGGTGAGAGTGCAGATTTTTATATTTTTCCTAGTTTTAGAAAAGTTGTATTTATAATTTTCCATATTTTTATGGTTGTTTCAAATAGTTATTTTTAAAGACTCTGTGGAGGTTTTGCTTATTTCAGCAGATTTAGCATCAGAAGGCATATATTAAGCTTGATAGCAACTTAATAATAATGAGATCATAAATGTTTGAACTATTTTCTAAGTGACATCTCTTAATAAAGCAATACATTTAGAAATACAGTTAGGTTTTCATCATCATTTTAGGAATCCAATATTTCTTTCAAATACGGAAAGCAGAAATCAAGCAGTATTCCTAAGATGAGGATTTATCTATAGCTTATAAAGTAATTTTCAATCTTCAAGAAAATGTAATAGGAAAAACAGAATTGTGGGATGCATATAGGTCGTGTTTAAGCAAATATATATTCATTTGTTAAATTGTTTACATGTTTATAGCAAACCTGGCTTTCAGCAGCAGGCAGAAAATTCCTACTCAACCAAATGTTACCTTTGCACAATCATCCTTAGCTTCCAAGTAAGCAAAAGGAAATTGCATATGCATTTCAAATTGGTTATTTGGCTTACTGTGACTAGAAACATACTCAAATGTGAATTTTTAAATCTGTGGATTATTAAAAAACAAAGGTTTGCCAATTTTCTTAGAAATGTGAAAAAAAAAGTTGGGAAATAGGGAAAGTAGTGAGCTATGAAAGATATGATGGGGGGAAGTAGAAGAAATACAGAGGTTCTCTGTAGTCCATGCATTTGTCTTAGGAGAAAATTCTGAAGAAGAAAAAAAGCGTCTTCCTTTAAATACATGGCAAGTACCCAGATTTTATCTAATATTAAAAATCATGACATGTGTCATATGGCTGTCAGAATTCTGAGATAATATTCACTTTCATTTCATGGCAATACTCTGCCACTGCTGATTTTACATTTAGCAGAGTCCATTTCTTCATCGCACCTTAAGAGCCAGTGAATTCAAGATTTATTGATCTGGTGTCAATCAAATATGCCTTATTTTCTGAGTCTTTGCCTTACCTAACTGTGTGTAGCTCCTGGAAGAGAGGACACTGTTAACCCTGGGGAATGTGTATGAAGGCTTAGCAGGTGAGGGAGAAAAGGTTTTACTGGGACGGTTTGATTGGAGCATTAATGTTGATTGAGAGAGAGTGCTAGGTCATGGTGCCTCATCTGTAGGAGGGTGGCCCAAAAGAGATCCTTTAAAATAATGCATGTATCAGGAGACAAAAGAAGTAGTGATTACAATGCTAGAAAAAAATGACAGAGCAGCTTTTTTTTTTTTTTTTTAAGAGAAATTGTAATCCTGGCATTGTATTAAAAAGCAAGCACAATTTATTTAACAGAATTAACAATCTAGTCATTTAATGCTTTTCAAATACTAATATTTGAAAAATGTATCAAATATAAAGTTA
The DNA here is from genome assembly GCA_963574415.1 of Tarsius wallacei. Lineage (NCBI taxonomy): Eukaryota > Metazoa > Chordata > Mammalia > Primates > Tarsiidae > Tarsius > Tarsius wallacei. The sequence goes on along the minus strand of CAUYQG010036503.1, from coordinate 61,514 downwards.
AAAAATATAAAAGTTAAATAAAAATATTATCCAGGTACAAATTACTAGCCAGTAATTGACATCTCTGTACTATACTGTTTGCTGTGACTCTAGTCCTCTCCTGTCCAAGACCACTGTGATTACTTGGAGCTGTGTCCTTCAATGTGGCCAGTTCAGTCTACCTGCAGTGTCTTACTGATATTTAGCAGTCTCAAGTGGAGTAGGCATTACTATTGCCTTTCTAGGCAGCTTGGTTGCTCAGACTGGAGAATCTGGTTTTATCGGTTTTCTTCCCTAGTCATCCCCTAAAGATGTTGCCATCTTTCCCACCTCTCCTCTCCTTCCCCAGATAGGATATATGCCTGTGCCATAGGCTCTGCCAGTCAGGTCCATCCCAGATAGTTTGTGTGGTGATGAGGTGGGGGAAGAATAGCAAAAATATGGGAGGAGACGGGGCACTGTAGGAGCTCAGTGAAAAAGAATAGTAGGAGCAGCTTCAAGTGCTATGTCAGGAGTGGTGACTGTGCAGGAAGGAGAGCAGAAGAGGAGGCTATTAGAAATGGCCAACTAGGCTGGGCTCGGTGGCTCAGCCTGTAATCCCAGCACTTTGGGAGGCCAAAGTGAGTGGATTGCCTGAACCCACATGTTCGAGACCAATCCGGGCAACTCGGCCAGACCTTGTCTCCACAATAAATGAATCAAAATATTAGCCAGCGGGTGGTAGTGAGCACCTGTAGTTCCGGCTGCTTGGAAGGCTGAGGTGGAAGGATCGCTGGAGCCCAGCAGGTCAACACTGGGGTGGCCCAGCCTGGGTGACAGAGTAAGACTCCGACTCAAAAAAAAAAAAAGAAATGGCCAACTAAATTACTGACCAATGTGTTAAATATTTGCATGTCAGCCTGGGTGATAGAGTGAGACTCCGACTCAAAAAAAAAAAAAAGAAATGACCAACTAAATCACTGACCAATGTGTTAAATATTTGCACGACCACAGAAGAAGTATCAACGTGTCAAATTTTAAAAATAGCAAGGCCATTGGAAAGCTTTAAAAATATTAAGCTTTGGATTCCATTTCCCCAAAGATACTGATTTAATTGGCCCAGGCTGTGGCTCTATAAAGTTTACAATTCTTCCTGAGAAGTTTCATTATGCTGCCCAGGTTGAGAGGTACAGTTATAAGTGAATACCAGGACTTTGATTATAATTAGTAAATGAAAAGTGCAGCTGTTATCTTATTGTAACCAAAAGGAAAGAGGTTTTTCTTTAAGAAGTGTCTTCAAGGTGCCGGGGACACTGTTGAGTACTTATAATTACCTTTGTTCATTATTACAGTAACACTACGAAGTGGGGATAGTCAACTCTCTTTACAGGTGAATAAAGTGAGGCTTACAGGAAAGTAATTTTCCCAAGGTAACCCTGTTTGTGGAGGTGAAACTAGTACCTGAGACTCAATCCCAGGTCTTCGTGATTTATCTCTTTTCTCGCCTTTACTTTAAATACCGTTGCAAAATGTAGCTATCATTGATTGCTTGAGGACCTTAATTTTTTCAAAACTTTTATCTAGAAATAAGAAAAAATAAATTATATATGTTCAATTAATGTAACCTCTAAGATTACTTAAAATTCAGAGTCAATAAATGATAACCCATCATTTATTTTTATGTGGCTTATAAAGTAATAATTGTTTTTACATTTTTAAATGGTTGAACATAATTTAAAGAAGAATATTTTATGTCCTGTGAAAATAATATAAAATTATATAAAAATAAAATAATGTATAAAATTATATTGTGTAATATAAATTTATACATTGAGTAAACCCCAAATAGAGTTTTATTGAAATAGTCACACTCCGTTTAGTGTTTTACTAAAAACAGTAGCCACAACTTCTTAGATTGGTCACTAGACTTAGCTCTGCCAGCAACCAGGTATTAGGCAAGTTCCTCTGTAATCTCTAGGGCTCAGTTTCTTTATGAGTGCAAGAAAGGGGATTGACTAGTTAACTTCTGAGGACTTTCCTACTTGAATTACTACATGGGTTTGTGAGGCTGCCTAGCTGCGTACATTGCCAGTCTATAAAAATACTCTTCCTCAAGTATGAACTTCTTCATGTTACTTCCCTATCCCAAAACACTTTTTGATGCTTTCTCTTGCATTTATATACTCATCCCCCTAAATGGCCATGGCAATCTTGATATTAGAAATAGCCATCTTGTGGGGAAAAACCTCAAGGCTCCCATTTGTTTTCTAGCATTCAATTAGCAAAGAATTTACCAGTAATCCACTTAAAGAGATGGGCCTTATTAAAACCAAAAACAAGCGGCTCATGGGAAAGCTTTTCTGCACTTGAACATAACTCCTTATTTGTGTCAGCCAAAAGTTGTCCTGACTTATATTGTCATGCATTGTAATCAAATTTAAGTATCACATCATCATTACAAGTTAAAAAAAAAAAATAGTCACATTCATTTATTTTTTGTTTAGTCTACAACTACTTTCATACAACATCAGGATTACGTAATTGTGACAGGGACCATATGTCCAGCAAAGACTAAAATATTTAGTATGTTGCTCTTTACAGAAAAAGTTTGCTGACTTCTGCTTTAAGTTAAAACCTGATAGAGAAATCTGAATATAAAAAATTGACATTTTGTGTAGAGAATATCTGTCCACATTTAAAAATATTTAATAATACAAAACAATGTTCAATGTTCTCTTAAGGTATAAGCTTCCCCAGTGGCTTTAAGTATTGGTTTAAACATCATTAGGTGACCACTGTTCTATTTATGCTTTCTAAGAGATGAACTTTTTAGGGTCACATGTGAGTGAGATCATGCGGTATCTGTTTCTTCTGTGTCTGGGTTATTTAACTTTACATAATGTCCTCCAGGTTCATACATTTTGCTGCAAATGACAAAATTTCATGTTTTATGGCTTTATTCCATTATGTATACATACCATATTTTCTTTATTCATTCATCCATTTTCAGACACTTAGGTTTATTCCAACAATTATTATGTGCCTAATAAAAATAAAAATAAAAATTAGGTGACCCTGGAGGTCAATGCTTAGAGAAATGTAAAGCCAAAGCACTATGGATCATTAGTCACAAATTAATCAGAAAAATGTAAAACCTTTGTAGAGGACATCACCAGCAACTCAGTATTCATTGTAATAGCTCCATTCACTTTTAGCTTTACTTGTATATTAAGCGAATCACTGCATAATTTTGTTTCTTTTTGGGCATCATATACATTTTTCCAAAATTCTATTTTCACAAAATATTGTTGTATACATTAATCATGTTAGAAATGCACCAGTTTAGCCATAGGCTGTATTTATTGTAGCACTCTACTGGAGTTTCTGAACACAGGTTTCTCCAATCACACGAATCACCTAGGATGATTGTTTTAAATACAAACACCTAGGCTCCAGGCCAGACTCACTGACTTAGAATCTCTGATGGCAACGTTCAAGATTCTGCCTTTCCACAAGTTCCCCATGTGAATCTCATGCTCCTTGTAACTTGAGAACTGCACACTACATCATGTGTGAAAATATTCCTGGTTGTGCTAGGAGCATAAATAAAGAGGAACAGGCAAGCACGGTGTGGAGATTCCCAGAGCGCCAAGTGGGCTAAGAAATAATAGAGATGAGGAAACACATTCAAAAATAGAAGCTAGGATGGAGAGTTGCTAGTTTTTACTTTATTTTTTCTTTCTTTTTGCTTTATGAGAATATATTCAATCTAAAGGCCATCTCCCTTCCTGGCACTGCTTCTTCATCATGGAAATGACCAACTGTGCCAGGCATTTTCTGTTTGCTTCACCATATCCACACTCTATCCCTCTCTACCTTTTCTATTCTCTGCCTGGGGAGGCTGAACTTGTATGGACTGAATCGGGAGACGCCCCTGCCTTCTGGCTTCTGGTGGGGTTCGCTGGGGGGTGGGGGTGCCCCAGCAGGAGGTGACAGAGTGGGAGGAGAGCCCCCTCACTGTGAATCCAACTCTGGCTAACTGTCTCATTAGACTGAAAGCCATTGTTCCACTCAAGGTTTCAAAATACTCTGCTGCCAAATTCTACAATATACTTTTGCCTTGTCCTTTCAGGTATAGAATGGTAATAGCTCTTGGGTTGCTAACCCCAGGTTAACTGCAAAATCCTTTGTGTTTTTCTACATCCTGCTGTCATGTTTATACATTTTAGACTGTCCTTAAATCATCCTAATTTGACGATGACATCTGTTTTTGGTTTGAATCCTGCTGAAACAGTTACCAAATGTTATATATCAGAATCCAAAAGGAGAGGGGACATCATTTGCTTGGTGTGCAAATTTCTTAGCTTATCAAATATGACAAGCTCCTCTTGCCTTGGAACCCTCACGCATTTTTCTGCCCCAAATCCTCTTCCCATCACTTGTTTGTCTAACTAATTCCTGGTCATTTTTAAAGTTTCATTTAAATGTCAATTTCTCAGAGATGCCTTAAATGGTTACCTCCAGCTAAACTAGGTCCTCATTATCGTTCTCATAATATTCTTTATGTTTCCTTCATCATATGTCTCTCACCCATATTATAAATAATTTTTCTTACATTATTGTTGGGTATCCCTCATACTGAACTATAATATCTAGGAGGGCTCTGATAACACCTGCCCTTTACAGATGCTTATTCAATTTTTGTTTAATTTATGCTGAATAAAGTACAGTTATTCTAGAAAATTTTACTAAGTTTTCCTTTTCCCCTGAGAAAACTTATGACATCTACAAACTGTACATAAACAGAATGCTATTTTCAGTGCTTCCATAAACTCACACCTTTCATGTGACCAGTTATACCAGAGCTCACACAGACCTGAGCATCCCATGGGAAGGGTAATTAATTTACTTGTCTCATAGAAGTTTATTTTGTGAGACATTTGCTATAAAAACCCTAACATTGAACAAATTGTCAATAATTAATACAGCAGTAATAAATCATAAGTTTTCATTGGTAATTATGCTATTTCCATGCAAGAACAATTCCACAGTAATTATAGACTGGGGCTGGGCTAACCTTGGTGAGTGGGCATCTACATTTTGCTAACAAATGGGAGAAGGATCCATTGAACTTCACTCTTCCCGTTTTCTTCTCTCCACATATTTTCAGTCAGAGGTATTAGCAGACATCTACTCAAGCTAAAAGACTTACCCTTAGGGAATCAGAGTGCCAAAAAGTTTTACAAGGAAAAATTTGACAAAAATGGCAATTTTTCACTTGCTGCAATAAAAGCAACTTCTAGAAAGTTTTTTTTTTTTTTCTGGAAACTTAGTAACAATTCCTAAATAAGTAGCCTGGATTAGAGGAAGGAAAAAAATAATCATTCCAAATATTCAGAGGTAGAGTAGATAGTAAGAATTCTTTCAGATAATGTTTCGTTTTTCTCTTCCAACTCCTTATGATGTGAAATTCATTTTTTATAGCCTATGATTATGGGGGATGGAGAGAGATGTGGATAAGTAAGGTGCCCTCACAGATCCATAAAGGATATCAATATTCCGTCTATTTGCGATCTTCATTTTGTCCATTTACAGTTTCTGCACAATTTAAATTTTTCCCTTCATGGAGAAGAATGTCCAGATCCTGAGGACACATTGCCTTCCTTTCCTGAAGAACTCCAGAAGTGCAGCTGCCACCCCATGCTGAGAAATCATGCAGATAATTACCCTCCTCCAAGTCATCACAAACATAGAGACAATCTTTCTGCATTGCAGCAAATGCCACTGTGAAGCAAAAGAAAATCGGAATCTTTCTGCATTTTAGTGTCTGCTGGTCTTCCTCCTTTGTGAATGATTTTAGGGATCAGGACAAAACTATTCAGGTTTTCTCCACGAATTTGCTGATACTGAAATGCCGTTGTTAAAGTCTTAACTTAAGCTGAATATATAAACCCTGTTTAAAAACAATTTCCCTGTGTGAGGTAGCACATAGTACATTGTTAATCATTTACATTTCAATGAATAAGACTACCAGATGCATTTTGAAAGATTTTTATAGGGAGTTGGGGAAAGGGGGGATATGTGAGGACCTTGTTTGAAGCACAGAGGAGCTAAAGGGGGCATGCAGGCTCTCAACATAAGCATCACCTACTTTTGCTTAGATACCTTACTTCAGCCTTAATTTCAGTTAACATTATTACATTTTTTGTCAAGTATTAAAAACATTCCAAATAAAATAATATACAGTAAATTTTTTCTGTCTATGGCCATACTTTTAATACATCTTATTAACAACCTTTCAATGTATATATATATTACAGATCTTATATGGAAATGCATGTGTTTTAGACTTGCCATTATTCATATACATATGTATTCTTTTTTTTCTTAATGCGAGTTAAAACAGTACATGGATTCAGCATTATACAAGGCAATAGTATTTATAGATTGCAAGAATATAACAATAGTATGTGTGACTTTGTACCAATACCTTTTAGGAAATGCAAACAAGGAACATTCAACCAAAACGTCAAAATTTGTACCTCCATCTAGTGGTAATTGATAGCAACAACATGTTTTAAGACCATATTTGATTTTGTAGGTAATGGGAGAAGAAAAATGGAAAGGTTCTTGGTCAACCAACATCTGTTACTAATTCAGTCACATTTTGATATAGAATGGAAAGCATACAGCAAAACTAGACATGCAATACACAAAGGAAAGCTTGGGAACCTACCACGTGATTGGTGGCACAAACTAAAATTATTCAGGATGGAGTAAACCAGGGTTTCAAGCAGTGTTTACACTGGGTAAGTCATATAGAATAAAATAATCCCTGATTTATTTGAACATCAAGAGAAGGACAGGAGAATTACACCCATTCGCTGTTTTTTGCTGAGAACATTACCTAATCTCCAGTCTTCTCCATAACGTCCCAGAGTCCATATCTTTGATGGCAAACAATGCTTCAGAGAGGGACCACTTTGGGTTATGAAATAGCCTATTGGTTTCCTTAAGTGTCTAATTTGAAATCCTCGTGTGTTGGAATCTCAATAAAATTATATCTTAACTTGAAAGAGGAGCAATGGTTATCTCCTAACAGACTCAGAGGCTGTCAGGTAGTAACTCTTAGTTGGGAGTACAACATGTTAAGAATGTATAAGTTTCCTACCACCAATTTTTCCCCTTTTCACATATGTACTTTCTATGATATGGAAGAACAAAATTTTGCGAGAAATAATCTGGGGTTATATTTTTAATATATGAAAGACAGATTTGTCTCCATTTTATCTTTTTTCTTTTTTTCAAGTGTGATACCAGAAAGGATTGCTTAGATGGTCACATATCATAGAACTTTCATCCCACAATGGATGGGAAAAACGAGTAGCCTTAGAAAGTCTGACAAATCAAAACATTTATAGATTCAAGTACTTTATATGAAGTTCATGCAGTTTGGCTTAGTAGTTGCTGCTGCTGCTGTCTGGAGCCTCCTGCCACCAGCCATGACCAATCCCACCATGTTCTTTGACATCATCATCGATGGTAAACCCTTGGGTCATAGCTTCAAGCTACTTGCAGACAGACTTCCAAATACAGCAGTAAATTTTAATGATTCAGCATTAGAGAGAAGATATTTGGTTGTAAGAGTTACTGCTTTCATAGAGTTATACCACCATTTGTGTGCCATGGTAGTGACTTCATGCATCATCATGGCACTGGTGGCAAATCCATCTATGGGAAGAAATTTGATGATGAGTACTTCATCCTGAAATGTACAAGTCCTGGCATCTTGTTCATGGTAAATATTGCACCCAGAACAAACAGTTCTCAGTTTTTTACTGCACTGCCAAGACTGAGTAGTTGGATGGCAAACATGTTGTCTCTGGCAAGGTGAAAGAGGGTATAAGTATCTTGGAAGCCATGGAGTCCACTGAGTCCAGGAATGGCAAGACCAGTAAAAAGATCACCACTGACAACAGTGGACAACTCTAATACATTTGACTCATGTTTTATCTTAATCATTAGACCATTCCTTCTATAACTCAAGAGGGCACATCTCTACCCCATTTGCTCTCAATATCCTATAATCTTTGTGTCTTTCTGTAGTTCTTTGGCTTCTACACTTAAAAATTCTTCTCCATATTTAAGTGGATTGAAGAGGTAAGCTTATGATTTTAAAATAAAAACGAAATAGCAAAAACTTAAAAAATAAAGTTGATGCTGTTTACTGTGATTTACCTCAGTGATGTAAAAATCTAAGAGACCCATAAATGCTGTTTCTTAGTGTTGCAAAGGTTGACTGCATTTGCAAAGACCAATCATATGGAACCAAGTAACTTATTTGGGAACACGTTTATTTTTAAAATTTTCTTCTTTGAGTTTCTACCTTGAGCCATAAATATTTTGATTCTTGACTTTGCTTATTTGGTCACTTACAATTACAATATGATAGTGATAATGACAATTCCCTGATTTTCTTTTGTATAATTTGAAAGTTTATTTATTCACTCATTAATTCACTCATTCTGATTTAATTCTTAAAAGTTTCTTCTAGTTCTAATGGCTTTTGGATGTAGCATATTCCTTTGCTAACTATTTATGCATTTATTTAACAAGTGCTTATTCACCATGTTAAATATATGTATCAAGTCTGGAGTTATTTTATAGCAGGGAGAAACTCTGTAGGTGTTGTTGTGTCAAAAATATCTACATCAAATGCAAAGCTATAACAACCCATGACTAAATTAATGTTTACATTTGAGGATTTCTTAGCCATTTTTTAGTTTTGGAAGGATTTCTGCAAATGACTAACCTTTTCACAATCATATTATAACTTACCTTCCCTACAGGATTCTGCCTGCTATAGAAGCATCACCCTCCTGCCAGCTCTTGCCTACTCAATTCTGTCTTTCTGAGAAAAAATCACACTGTCACAAAACACACTTCTAAGTCTGAGGGATAGCTAAGGGGAGTCATTTGTGGGGGGATCTATAAAAGAGCTTAGGCACTTAGACTGGACTTGTACTGTCCACATTGCATCTCAGAGGCCACTTACAATGTTGGACAGAGCGTGGCTAAAAAGAGAAAGATGAGCTGAAAGCCATCAGTCATGGCTTGTCAATCATTTCTAGTGCTGTCAAGCTGAGGAACTTATAAATATAGGCAGGAAGAACTTATTTTAATTGGCAATCTAGTAACTCTATTAACGGTAGTTAGCTATTTAGATGTACGAGGGGGAAACCTCCAGAAAAATGGAATTTAATTATTAAAAAATTGGATATTTATTCTTACGTGTTTAAACTTCAGTCACCTTCAAAGTATTCTCTGACGCAATACAATATTGGGATGCTTACCCCACTGCTCATAACAGTTTTTGAACTCATCAATTTTGATGACTTTTAGTGCTTCTGCCATTTTTTGTTTCATCTCCTCCACATTGGCAAAAATTTCCCCTTGAGGATTTTTTTTAATCTGGAGAACAAAAAAAAAAGTTGCTCGGGGAGTGAATGGGTGAATATGGAGATGGGGCACAGGAGTCATGCCATTTGTGATAAAAAACTGTTGAACACTCAGCGTGGTGCGGGCAGGTACATTAGTAAATCACCAATCATGAAATGGACAAATATGTTGAAAGAATCTAAAAAAAAAAAAAAAAATTCACTGAAGCTGAATGCAGCCTCTCACAACCATGCTAGTTGGTACACTGATGCCTATGAGTTCCTAGAAAAATTACCTAGCTGAGGAACCAGTCCTACAAGAGACCCACCCTTCAAAAAATAATTCGGTTCCCCACTGTATGTTACATTGATTTCATTTCTTCTCTTCTCCCCATCCCTGCGGAGGTTTAAGATGGTTCTGATAGAACCTTTACAAGTGCTACTTCTGCTCTGCAGTCTCTTCTGGGTCCCATATCCTCTCATCAGCTCCCTGGGTCACCATGCTGCTCTTCTGTACTGCCCTGTATCTGCTTCCTTACTCCTCAGGGCCTTTACTCTTGGGAGACACTAGAATCACGGTATGAACACACACTTTGCTCCATGTTTGTCTGTGATGTTATCAACTCTCAGAAGTGAATCCAGGCAGTGCTGCATGTACCCTGACATTTGGAACAGACATTGGGTGAAATTCTTCTTCCTGTTTTTTATATACAAACTTCTGAGGACACCGATATGGGTCCAGTAGAGATAGAAAACAAATACGTTAGAGAGAAATCAAAGTTAAGTAATTTGTCTAAAGTGATATAAAAATAAGTGACAGAACTGCGCCGAAAGCTGTGTCTGTGACTTCAAATCTACAACTCTGCATGTAATATCAAGCTGGCACTCAGGTTTTATTTTATCAGCACTTAATTATTGCCTCTTGAATTATTTGCTAATTGTTGTATTCATGTTTATTTGCCTTGTCTCTTAAGACTGTAAACATCTGAGGGCAAAGTCAAACATTACCAGGGCACATATATTTCCCAAGGCACATAAAATAATGCTGAGAAAATAATAGATGCTCAGAATAAATTATTAGCTAGCATAAACTTGATCTTTGAGATAATAATTTGTTGTATCAGACAAAATGACTTCAGTGTCAGATAAACCTATATTTATGTTCCTGCAACACACTTACTATTCGTGAGACTATGGGCAAATTGCTTAATCTAAGACTCTGTTTATATATCTCTAAAATGGGCATAGTAAAAAAAATTATGATACAATTTTTTGTGATTATGATAATTAAATGATACAATGTAAGTAAAACACGGAGGACATAAAATGTTCTTAATAAATATGCTGGATAGCATCATCATCATTTTCTTATCAAATTTCAGAAATCAGATAGCAGATAATATTTTGCCATTTTACTAAGACATCAATTTATCTAATATTCAAAGATAAGAACTCACTTTGGGACTGGTATATGTGTGTTGCAACCAACTGTTCTTATTAACTCCATAAACATTTTGATGATGTTTACATCTCCAATGGACTGATTGCCTCACTAACATTAGTGGTAACAACTCAGTAGATACCAAGAATATGTTGCCTAATTTCCTATGGATCATTAACAGCTTAAGCATACTCATTTCTGAAAGTGGTGATACGGCACTCACATGGGCTGAGCTGTCATGAAGAGGAAAACCATAGCCCAGTTTCCCTTGAGCCCATTAATTTTACAAAGAAAACTATCAGCAACACTGCAAGGATTATCTGCAGCCCTGGTACACCCAAGTTATATTCTTTAGTAAGATGATTCCCACATACAGTGCCCATTGACAGTGGACTGGATTTTAAAAATGTGGTACAAATATACCATGGAATACCATGCAGCTATAACAAGAACAAAATCATGTCTTTTGCAGCAACATGGATGCCGCTGGAGACCATCGTCCTAAGTGAATTATCACAGAAACAGAAAACTGAATACCACATCTTCTACCTAATAACTATGAGTTAAACACTGAATACACATGGGAACAAAGACAGGAACAACAGACACTGGGCACTCCTATGGGGGAAGGGATGTAGACCAGTAAGAGCTGAAAAACTACCTAGTGGGTACCATGTCCACCACCTGGGTGACTGCTCAGTAGAAGCCCATGCCTCACCAGTATGCAATATATCTAGGTAACCAGCCTGCACATGTACCCCTTGAATCTAAAATAAATTAAAAAACAATCAAATTATGCTATTCTCTTATCTAATAACTTGTCCTTGTTTTCTATTTTTTGAGGGAGAAATTACAAAAGCTGTTTTTATTTTAAATGAGGCCCACAAGGATCCATTTTACTACCTCATTATAACTCTAGAAATTAACACTTGCTTAGCACCTCCAGGCTTTAAGATGTAAGCATTGTTTACAATCTAAATTGTCTTGCATTTCTACTGTCATGTCTATTAATGTTATTTGAGAGTTCCTTGATGACAGAGCTCTACCTTGTTCCCACACCATATACTGCTTAATGCTAAATACCTGTATTAAAAACCACGGCAGGCAAGTCTTCCCTTGTGCCCCTCCCCATCATGCCTACCTATCCTTATCAAAAGTGGAATTCCTCATTTTTGAAACAGGCCACCTGCCAGTTGAAGAAACCTATTTAAAGAATTGACTGCAGTTCAGCATCTATCTTTCTGCTCCAGCTATAGATGGTTATTGTGCAAAATAAAAGGCTTTGGTACTCAGCTGACAGAGAAAGTAGAAACCTCTTTGTTGACAGAAATAAAATGTGTCTTGTCATAGGTGTTGATATAACATATTAATCGCCCCTGCTGGGGAACACTGGCACCTTGGCGGTATACTATAAATATTGATGTGATCACCCCAAACTGGCAGAATGCCTGGGAAGCCATGAGAGGTAGAGATAAAGACTTTTCATAAGAATGTACTCTATTGCTTTCCTTCCTCCTTTCTTTAAAATTTCACTTTGGGGTCTACATATGTCCAAATAATTGCTTTCCTGTTCAGTCACTAGACTGAAAAACATTCCAGATGTTCCAGGGATATGGCTGAATTTCCTTCCCATTTTCCAATAGAGTACCTGATCTTTTTATTTTTTGCATTTTATATAGTATTGACAGCATTATGCAGCTTCCCCCAACTGGCTGCCTATCTGAGTGAAAGTTTGCCTGGCATTGGCTTCTGGTGAGGAAACAGCCAGGTCATTTTAGCTGCAGGGGCAGAATTTTATGCTGCGATGTTATTTTCAGTTCAGGGGACACTTTCCAGTAATCAAGTTGACAGTCTCTCTTAAAGTCACATGCCAATCATAAAATTGTTTGGCTTCTGAAGATTGAGCAAATGCTGATATTCACAATGGCAAAAGGCCAGTTATTTATTGGCAGGTTTGTTGATTCACTATTGTTTACTAATCTTTGCCAACCACAGGACAGAATCTGAATTCTGAACAGACTGAAGGTCAACATAGTGTCTCATTATTTAGTCAGAAGTATATATTCAGAAGTATGTATTCAGTAGACCCCATTACTGACTATATCTGCAATGACATATTTGATTTTTTAATCCAAGTATTGAGTACCAAATATATGTCAGGCACTGTTCTACAAGGGTGTGGTTACAGGAATGAGCAAATGAAGAAGACACATAAGGTCGCTGCTTTCAGCTTGTATTCTGATTTTTAGCAATTCCAAATAAACAAATAAGGAATACGTCAGCTAGAAGGACTATTCAGAATGTTAAAATAGAATGGGAGATGGGTGGTTACTGTAGTTGGGGTCAGGAGTAGTGAGAAATGTAAGTTTTAAAAAATTACTAGCAGATTACAGATGGGAATTGTCCCAGGCAGAATGAATAGCTTACACAAAGGTTTTAATGTGGGAATATTTGGAATTTTTGAGGAACAGGTAGAAGCCAAGTTTGGTTAATACCTTTGACTATTTTTAAATGTCAAATGATGAGAGAGGCAAAACTGATGGAGCTTAATGCAGAAGGAGAATGGGAAAACCACAAAGAAACTGTGTGGAAGCGATTCTTTAAGACAGTGGTCCCCAGTCTTTTTGGTATCAGAGACCCATTTTTGGGGAAGACAATTTTTTCATGAACCAGGGGTGGTTTGGTGATGATTCAAGCACATTATTTTGTTGTGCCCTTTATTTGTATTATTATTACATTGTAATATACAATAAAATATATAATGAGATATATAATATAATAAGTATATACAGTAAAGTATAATGTAAATTATATATAAAATGCAAATATATTTCTATATAATAAATATGCATAATGAAATATAATGTAATATAAAATGAAATAATTATACATAATTACACAATACAAATAATTATATATCCTATTATACATAATTATACCATAATTATGCCACAGGTGCAGCTGTACAATTGAAATACATCAACTTACTTGTCACTCACTGATAGCCTGTAAGCAATTGTTAGATTATGTTCTCTGTGCAGTCAAACCTCATTGCTAATGTTAATCTGCATTTGCAACAACTCCCCAACACTAACATCAATGCCTCAGCTCCACATCAGATAGTCAGGCATTAGATTCTTATAAGGAACAACCTAGACCCCTGCATGCACAGTTCACAGTAGGGTTTAAGCTCCTATGAGAATCTAATGCCACCACTGATCAGACAGAAGGTGGAGCTTAAACAATAATACAGTGACGAGGAGTGGCTGTAAATACAGGTGAAGCATCCCTCTTTTGTCTGCTGCTTACCTCCAGTGTAATGGTCCCATTCCCCAATTGGGAATCCATACTTAAGGTATTTCACAAAGAAGTTCTTCCAGCAAAGGTCTGGACAATTAGGATTAAAAACATATGACAAGATAACCCATTCTCATCCAAGATGAGGATGCTATTGGTAAAAGACTCTGATGGGTCCTCTGTAGGAGTTCCATCTTAATAGACTCTCTGAGCAGTTTTGGTTTGGATGAAAATCCATTTGCAAATAATAATAATTCCATTTTTAAAATATTTGTTCTTAATGCTTGGCATAGAAGTTAATAAATGGTGTGTGTGCAGATTTTATACATGATTCCAGTGAGTAAGAAAATATGAAAAATCTGCCTCCTTACCTAAACTTTAAAATCTAGACTACCTGGACATCTTTATAAAATATCTCATCCTAACAGGCACCATTTCTGAAGCACTTGGAGAGTTAGCTGTCTAAGGTAGAAAGAGACAGATGATTCATAATATCACTAAAAATGCCCTAAGCCTTTATTTTTCAATATTTGGAAATGAATACACTGTGAGAAATGCTAATGAATTGTAGTGACTAGGTTAATTTAATTTGACTTTCTTTTGCGATTTCATGAATATACTTATTCCAGAATAACTAAATGTATTTTGTAATGTAGACTAGAACATGTTTCAGATGACTATCTCAGAGAAGTATACATTCACAAATAGGTCACAATGACTAAATTTGTCTGAGTTTATTTTTTAGGGGAGAATTTATTTGGAACAAATTTTTCAGTTTAGTTGTTTTCTTCTAAACCTTACCTATCATAGTTCTCCAGAATTGCTTCAGGGAGCATGATGGTTAAATTGGGGAAGCTTCTTTTTAGAAATGGTCTGAGAAATGCTATTAGGTTATTTAAAGTGGAGAAGTAGCTCAGGGAATTTTATGTATTCAAGGTTTGCTAATGACTGCTAAAATAAAACTTCTTACATTTAAATGACAATTGACAGCTTAAGAAAGACAGGTTGGATCCCTATGCCTATCTTCAGAAGCTTAAACTTAAAGAGATCAAATAATTCTGACTGAAAGCCATATTAAAGAGCAGGACTAATGTGGGAAATAGATTATAAAGTCTGATCACAGGCTTTATCCAGAAATTGGATTTTGTAGATATAATATGAATTGCACAAAGCAATCAATCCAACAGAGAAGGACCTGACAGTACTTAGAGATTTCATTTGGAAGAGTTTCAAAATATTGGGTATACCAGTTTATTTTAAGTGATAGATAAATGGAAATAAGCTAAATATTTGATATCAATAATTTTTTTAAATAAAAATAAAAATTCTATTAAATTATTTAAAAAATTATTTAAAGAACTTTGGCAAAACTACAGGACATTAATTCTGTTTTTTTTTTCAGCATTCAGTTTTTGTTCTTGATTGATGAGTCAGTAAACATTTGTGAATATATCTGGTCTCTGCTGAATTTTGATTGAAAAGAAAAGAACAGGCATTTTGATACTTATTACATCTTTTTTCCTTGGGCCTCTGACCTTTCCAAAATAGAACTGTCAATTGAATTAACTTATACACTGAATTCTTTCTGGTGTAAGGGCTTATACTTGAAGAAACATGACGAAATGAGTAAGACAAGGTCCCTGCCCTCCAGTTGTTCAATCTAGGCATAGAGAAATTCTTCTATTGCCTACTGGTTTTTACCATCTGGAATTTCTATATCGCAGTGAATTTAACATGTCCCAGATGGCATTTAACACCTCTTTCTTTATAAGTCTCATGTCAGTTAAAGCCAGTGATGAGCCATTGTGTCTCCTAAGACTTAAATACAGAAGTCATTTTTGAAGCTGCTCTTTATCTATCCTTCACATCCAATCAATCATCAAGTTCTTTTAAATCAATCTCTTCATTATATCTTAAAACTGAGTTTTTATTCTCATAACAAAGGTCATTTGTGTTACTGAATTGCTGCAATAGTTCCTTAAATAATTTCTCTACCTGTGTATATCAGTATAAAGCTATGAACTATCTTTTCTTGAGAGAATTTTCTCTTATGCTGAGGGTTTTTCTCTTCTAATTTTAACTGATTTTAGGTTGTTTATTTGCATAACAGTGCTTGATTATGGTGACAACTTAAATAGAAAGAATAATAATAACTATAATTTATTAAATGTGTATTATGCCCATGTGGTGTTCCCAGGACTCTAAGCATATTCTTTCATTTATTCTCACAATAACCCTATCAAGTTAGTATATGTATTTTAGAGTTAAGCAAACATATTTAACAGTTTACTTTTTCTTGTCAAAATATATTTTCAAAAATTATAGTTTTTACTTTATTTTTCTTAATTGGCTAAGTAAAATATTTAGCTGATCTAAGCTAATTTTAATAGATTGATCCATTAATTGACTGATGATTGAAAGTTGATTGAAATGCAAATAAACTCTGTTTAGTAATGGTTTGCTTTTGACAGTTTTTTTTTTACTTGATTAGGTCTGTCACTAATAAGGATACTCTGATAACAGTTTATGAAATGTCTTGTTGAGCATTATGTCTGTTACCTGGCACTAACATTGAGCTTCCTAAGTTTTTGTCCAATAAATGAGGTTTGAAGAATACTTGATATGCTGCTATCAGAATTGGGACTGAAAAGAAATCAGTGAGTAAAAATTATATGAAAAAGAGAGGTCAGAAGTTACAAACTCATAAAGATAAAGTGAATTTGGTGTTAAATGAGGTGTCCAAGGGACCTCTGAAACTAGAGAAACAGTGACGTGGAACAAAAGGACAGCAACTCTGGTGGGTATGCTAGGCTTGATTAAAGTTTTAGACTTTTGAGTCTAATAATACAGTTTTGTCTGTTTGTTTATTTGTTAAATTTTTTGATTACTCTCCTCTCCTTAAGCAATTCATACAAGTTTCCTCTAGTTCTGTTGTACTTCTGTATCATTTCCAGTTCCCATTTTATTATCACATTTAGCAAAGGGAAGTCACATAAAAGTAACTTGGACCAGCACGCTTTTTCTTTTTTTGAGTTGGAGTCTCACTCTGCCGCCCAGACTGGAGTGCAGTGGCCGCTCCCGGCCATTGCAGCCTCGACCCACTAAGCTCTGGCGATCCTTCCGCCTCAGCCTTCCAAGTAGCTGGCACTACAGGCGCCCGCTACCATGCCCGGCTAATTTTTGATTTATTGCAGAGATGAGGTCTGGCCAAGTTGCCCAGGCGGGTCTCAAACCCGCGGGCTCAGGCAATCCACTCACCTCAGCCTCCCAAGGCGCGGGATTACAGGCTGAGCCACCGAGCCCGGCTGCTTTTTCTTATAGAACATTTATATTTTAAATCTACTTTTTGATTGTGGAATTGCATTAGTATGAATAACAACTTACCACAAACTTAGTGAATTTTTAATGACATGCACTTATTAATTTAGAGTTTTTGTAAGTCAGAAGTTTGGGCTCAGTTTAATGGGGTCCTTTCCTAGGGTGTGCCGGGCAGCGATGAAGGGTAGTGTCTGGGAATGGGTCTCATGTGGAGGATTATCCAGGAAGAGATCCACTACCTCTCTCGTATAGTTTTTGGCAACATTCAGTTCTTTGTTATTTTAAGTTTCCTGGTAGCTTGTTTTTTCAAAGCTAGCAAGAGGAGAGAAAGAGAATAGGGCAAGTTTGCTAGCAAAAAAGCGTTCTATATAATGTAACATAATCAAATGCATGAGAGTCAATCACCTTTGTTATAGTCTTCTGGTTAGAGCAATGCCCACATTCAAGGGAAGGGAACTGACAAGGATATCAATATCAGAAGGCAGAGATCATAGGGCTGTAATCATTTTTAAAATTTAATTAATTAACGAATTAATTTTTAGAGATGCAGTTTTGCTCTGTCTCCCGGGAAGGAGTTATGTGGCACGTGGCATTGTAGCTTACTAATGCCTCAAACTCTTGGGCTTACATAATCCTCCTGCCTCAGCCTCGTGAGAAGCTGGGACTATAGACATGTGCCATCATCTTAAGATCTATTTGCCACAAGACTAGAATTGGCTCATGGTGAATAGTTTACTGTCATTTTTAAATTTTAATTTTCAGATCGTCTCTCAAATGAACATGGTAACTTTGTTTAAGGAAGATTTAATGTTGTTACCAACTTTCTGTTATTCTAATAATGGTAAAATATACACTAGCGCTTTTGCTGTTGTAACTCAGATATTCGTTCCAGATATGGTAAAAACATACAAAGAAAACAACAATAAACTACTAAACTAGAGCCAAAACAGATAAAAAAGCAATCAAACAAGCAAATAAAACAGAATACTAGATTCTTAATGACATTATCTAGCATTACATGTTCCTGCTTTACCTGTTCAGACTAGCTCAGTGAATCCTACTGTTTCTGCAAACATGAGTCTAGGGGTATCTTTTTAAACCATATAGGGGACCAAATCTAGAAGGAGAGGAAGTGCAATGTCTCAAGCCAACAGGACCAGAGAAATATCTGTCATCTCAAAGCCTGTAGGTGGTTTTTTCTAATCTCCAACTTATTCACAGATTTTTTTTTCCCACCAAAATAACTTAGTTCTCAGAGTTGAAGAAGAAAAAACATCCCTCAGAAAGATGACTGGTTGCTCATTAGGTGTTCAATAATAATAATATAATTTTAAAACTTTAAATTTATACCTGTGCATTTGATTGCAAAGTAATTGAGTTGTGAAGGGATATGCTGTATTCCGGGTGAGAAGAATTTGTGAGAAAATAGTAAATTATTTGTCTGGAGTTTCTTCTTTAGCATTTTGTTTATACTTTTAGTCCTCGTAAAGATTATCATGGTGGTGAATTTCAAAATTACTTATTGTGCTTTGATTTATTAAGACAGTAATATGAGAAAAATCAAATTGTAAAAATATGTGTAGAAATATTTACTACTTTGGCTTTAGTTAGGATGCTCTCTTGTTTACCTGTTTAGGAGAAAACTTTATGAATCTTTAATTATCAACTCAAAATGCTATATATTGATCCATAGGTTGGCATGCAACTTTCATTCTTTATATCAATTTTAAATAGATCTGAACGCCAAATATTTTTATTTGATCTGAATAGTATGGAAAATCATTTCTGGAATCTTTGGAAGTTGATTGAGGCTATATTTATGTAACCTATAGCTAAAAGACTATGGGCTTGTACAAACAGCAGCCCTGAAATAATTTGTTTAATTTAGAATTTTTTTAAAAAAGTATTTAAAATATGTGGGGCATAATTCAAGGTTAGGTATACAAATATTCATTATGCAGGTACCCTTGTTGATGAGGTATGCCCTCAACTCACCACCCCTGCAGTATTTCACTATTGCCAATCCTGCCCCCGCCATCCCCTGGCAGTTTCCCACTGGTGCCAATCCCTTTCTTATAGTATTATGACAGTTGTTCAAGGTCTGCTTATGAGTAAGATCATGTGATATTTGGTTCTTTTGTTTCTGTGATAGATTACTCAGTATTATAGCCTCTAAGTCTATCCAAGTTGCTGCGAAGTTCATAATTTTGTTTTTTTTTTTTTAGTCAGAGTCTCATTCTGTCTCCCAGGCTGGAGTGCAGTGGCACACTCATGGTCACCACAGCCTTGACCTGCTGTGCTCAGGCAATCCTTCCACTTCAACCTTCCAAGTAACTGGAACTACAGTCATGCACCACCATGTCCAACTAATTTTTTGATTTATTGTAGAGATGAGGTTTTGCCAAGTTGTCCAGGCTGGTCTCAAATCTGTGGGCTCAGGCAATCCTCTCACCTTGGTCTCCCAATGTGCTGGGATTATAGCCATGAGCCACCGTACCCAACCAATTTTGTTCTTTTTTATGACTGCATAATATTTCATCATATATATGTAATGCTTTTTTTTATACAGTCCTTTTTCAATGGGCAGCACAATTGGTGCCATGTTTTTGCTATTGTGACCAATGCTGCAATAAACATGCTTGTGTAGGTATCTTTTTCATAGAGTGATTTACATTCCTCTGGGTATGTTCCCAGTAGGGGGATTGCAGGGTCATATGGGAGGTTTATTTTTAGATCTTTTAGGAATTTCCACAGTTTTTCACAGAAGCAGAATTATTAAGTCAACAAATAAATTACTTAATGGATGAACTTATACTATACATAGTATGAAGTAACATTTGGTTTGTTAGATAATCAATTTCTATTTTGGTATGTGTGTTTGCGTGTGTGTGTGTGTGTGTGTGTGTGTGTGTGTGTGTAGGTAGATAGATCAGAATTTTATTTAGTAGTAAGTATAATTGGATATTTCCAGATTCTCCTTACTAAGGAATTGGTGACACTCTTAGCATTGTCAAGTTCAGGAAAGTGTTTCTGTCATGATTCTCCTTGTATCATCTTTTATTTTCCTGGTAGTGATATCATCTGAAGGAAATTTTCTGGCTTCCATCTGGATAGAAGCAAGGTTTAGAGAGCCATGGCAGATTTCTTTTTTTTTTTTTTTTTGAGTTGGAGTCTCACTGTGTCACCCAGGCTGGAGTGCAGTGGCACACTCATGGCCACCGCAGTGTTGACCTGCTGGGCTTAGGCGATCCTTCTGCCTCAGCCTTCCAAGTTGCTGGAACTATAGATGCACACCACCATGCTCGTCTAATTTTTGTGATTTATTATAGAGACAAGGTCTTACCAAGTTTCCCAGGCTGGCCTCAAACACCCGGGCACAAGCAATCCTCCTGCCTCAGCCTCTCAAAGTGCTGGGATTACAGGCTGAGCCACCGCGCCCAGCCAGGCAGATTTTATTCTATCTCTTTCTGCAATTCCTTAGTTTCTGAACTAGATTCCTAAGGTTCTACCTACCATTTTGTCTAATTTTGCTTTCTAAGTGTGAGATGCTAAAAGTTAAGACATTTTCTCTTCTCTAGTATGCGTTTGGGAAAAGGTTATGGCTACCCTTGAAAGAAATGACTTCTCTGTGCTTCTCAAACAGATATTCCATGTTATAGATATTGCTCTATTTGGCGGTGAGGTGGGGAGGGGAGAAATGCCCTCTGGATTGAGCTGCAATGGCTGCAATTTTAAAAAGCATTAAACCTATGTTCCCGTCATGCTTTACTATTAAATGATCAGTGTTTTGTTATTTACCTGGTTCATTCCAATGTGAATGTGAGATGATACCCACAGAGATTGGTAAACTTTTCAAACAAAAGAACCCATTCATATCAATATTCATAATTGCTGAGAAAGGCAGTTTGAAAATGAGATCTGACCTCTTGAATATCTGCACCAGAATTCATTCTTGCTTCACATTCAATTCTTGTCCCTACCCCTAGATCCCTGTTCTTCCTGTGCATATGGTGCTTTTTCTTTTATCTTAACCACAGACAATGTATAGCTCTTTGGCACCAGACTTAAAATTCAACAATTTTGAAAGTTTCATATTTTACATCTTATCCAGAAGTCTCCCTTCAGAAGATAGTATTAAAAATAATCCCTTAAATAAGATATACGGATTGGGGATATGCTTCAAGGGGTTTCTTGGAATTATTGACCTTAAAAATAAAAATGTTTTATATTAATTTAAACAATGTATTTTTGAAGAGAGAGGTCATATGGGCTCCATAGAATGTCAAATATAAGTAATGACAAGTTAATCATTGATCTATAGACTATCTTTTATATGTATATAGTCATAAAAGTATCTCAGTGCCTTAATTTTTATATTTCAAAATAGCTGTTTGGTCTCATATGCTATGGAACCCCTGAAGAAGGAAATTTGAGATCTAATATTAAGGAATAAAAATAAGGAATAAAATGATACACAGATAAGTGTTTTAGCAAAGATACTCCATATAGTCTTCCAAAATATCATACTCTATAAGACTTGTAGTTCATATAGAATTTAAATTAGATGCTTTTAATGATATATAATGGACCCTGAGATTAAATGTGAAACCACAAAAATATTATATCATAATTAGCTTTTAACATTAATTGAGCTCTCACTCTGTGAGGTGCATGATACAAAAGAAATAGAAAGTCAGATGAAGGCTTCCTTGCAACTAAACATCTACTGGGGAGATAGAGATCATAAAAAAGGGGCACCCAGTCCTCTATGCTTAGACCTCAAAGAGGACAACGTTATTAAGCCTTATATTTGCATGACACTTTGAAATATATATTTTTCTCTAATGTATAATATCTCTTCAGATCTCTTAGGAACTGTGAAAATTGCAGAGACTGGTGAAAGAGCATGGACTTTGTTTTCGGATGGATTTGGCTCTGAAACATCTCTTATGTTGGAGATTACTTGGCATCTCTGTGCCGCAGTTTCTTCATTTTTATAGTGAGGATAATAACATGGTTTTTAGACTGTTTTGAGAGTTAAAGGAAATGACATGTGATGCTCTTCCTAGATTGATGCTCAATAAATATGTGCTCCTTCTTTTTTTTTTTTTTTTTTTTTGAGTTGGAGTCTCACTCTGTCGCCCAGACTGGAGTGCAGTGGCCGCTCCCGGCCACCGCAGCCTCGACCCACTGGGCTCCTGCGATCCTTCCGCCTCAGCCTTCCAAGTAGCTGGAACTACAGGCGCGCGCTACCACGTCCGGCTGATTTTTTTTTTTTTGATTTATTGTAGAGATGAGGTCTCGCTTGCCCAGGCGGGTCTCGAACCCTCGGGCTCAGGCAATCCACTCACTTCAGCCTCCCAAAGGCGCGGGATTACAGGCTGAGCCACCGAGCCCGGCTTGCTCCTTCTTTATTAGCTTCATTTTGCAGATGGAGAAACTGAAACCACTGCTTGGTACTAGGTTCTAGATCTCCTGAACAAAGCCAAGGCTCTTGTTCTTTTTACCACACTACTAGGGTCATCATATGTGCTCAGAGATCTCAAGGCTCACCCTAAAGAACATTTTAATTTCTATTTTGGAACTTAATCAGTTCTTGTTTTAGGTGTTCTCTAGAGACTTTGCATCACTGTGCTCCCTTTAGTTGGGCAATGATTATTTTATTTGAAGGAAGAAATATATATCATATACACATGTGCTTGTCAAATCGCTTTTTGGCACTTGATAAATATTTGGTCCTTTCATAGATCAGCTATGAGTGCCACAAATTTCATGGTATCTTGCACATCTAATACATAATTCATAAATTATATTGCCCTTTTTTGCCATATATTTAAGAGGGTTGACAAGGGTGGCAGTGATTAGATAAAAATATAAAATCAAGAGAAAGAAGAAAGGACCTTACAATGATTGGACATAGAGACAAAAAAAAACAAGAAAAATATGGGAATATGTTCAGCCAAGTCCATGAATGTGTCTAGCGTATTCCAAGAAATATACCAACCTGATGGAAGGAATCGAGCTAACAGTGCATTGTGGAAGTGTGGCATGTGTTCCATCATAGAACATTCTTGAATTTGATTTTTTCTATTTCCTTGGAAGATCCAAGGCATTACCCACATAGATACATATTTATCAATATTAAAAGGAGTTATCTTTTTAAAAAATCTAATATTATCTTTTTTATAATTTTAATACTTTTCTCAAGTTTGTTTTGTGTTGATATATAGACATCTTTGCCTGGTTATATTTGCCTTGATAACATTGAGATGAGTATAGGATTCCTAGACCATTTAAGAAGATGGATGCCGGGCTCCGTGGCTCAGTCTGTAATCCCGCGCCTTGGGATGCCGAGGTGAGTGGATTGCCTGAGCCCGCGGGTTCGAGACCCGCCTGGGCAACTTGGCGAGACCTCATCTCCACAATAAGTCAAAAAATCAGCCGGGCGTGGTAGCGTGCGCCTGTAGTTCCAGCTCCTTGGAAGGCTGAGGCGGAAGGATCGCCGGAGCCCAGCGGGTCGAGGCCGCGGTGGCCGGGAGCGGCCACTGCACTCCAGTCTGGGTGACAGAGTGAGACTCCAACTCAAAAAAAAAAAAAAAAAAAAAGAAGATGGTGACACTCTAAGTTCTTAGAAAAATGATTATTTTTGTTAATGACTGGTTCGTTTATACAAAAGCTAAAAAAGAAGTCATATTCTTTTTAGAAGTGAATTTGTCTTCTTATATGCGTTAATTGGAAGGAGACTTTCCACCCCAAATTTCTTCTTTATGATGGTTACAAGACTTTTCCCAAATGTAATACAGCAATATCTATCTAATGTTTCCAGTGAATTTTAAATGACTAGAAGTCAGGGAGCTTTTAAAAAGAATACACATATTTTTGTCCTGGACAGTGAATAGGATTTGCATTACTTGGTTTGCCTTGTCTCCATTCATGGGCTAGGAGGATTGTAGTTCTAGCTTCATATTAAACTTATTTTAAGAAACAACTCATTCTGAAGTTTCTCTGGGCATGTACATGTGTATTCAATTGTATATTTCTTCTGTTTACCAACCCTTTGAAAAAAGTTATAGTATTTTTAAAACTCAAATGCTCAATTGAGAATATTTGAGATTCTGAAGGTATAATGGTAATGCAATATTCCCAAATACTATAAAAGTGGAAAATCAGAGGTGTTTTTTAGACTCCTGTTGAACTTATGAAAGCAAATATACTTCTCTCTAGTCACAGTAGTCATGCCTAAACATCATAGAATATTAGAGGTAGAATAGCTAGAGGTCACTTATTTCAGTTCTTGGCATTAGAAATAATAAAAGTGAAACTCAGAAAAGTGAAGGTTAAATTTCAAGACTATATAACCAGTTATTGGTAAAACCATCCCTCTTGCTGTTCTTTTTCACTATATAGTGCATAATGCACACTTTTCTTTGAAAATAAGTATTTAACCCACAAGAATTTCCTTGGATATCTAATTATGTGTACATTACAACAATGAGAAATGTTGATAGCTCAATGTCAACTCATTGATCTGGTGCAGATTGACAATGAATGTAATTAATATACTATTACAAAATCATCAGATACTAATGCTAGGTCCTTTCATCTTAATTACTTGTAAAAAATATACTTTATTTCCTTTCCTTTTTATATACAAAGATCCCCCAATAACGTTTTTATGTCTATTTGTAAAATTCCAGACAGATATTCAGTTTTCTCATTGACATTATTCTTTGGAGAACTTGTTTTTTCAGGAAGGATGTTGGTGTTGAGGTTGACATACCTGTCAAAGACAATACCATGAGTTCCGGTGTCTTGACGAAACCTCAGATGCATGGACTTCTGGCCAAACGCCTGCAGTTTCATATTGTTGGAGCATTTGTTGTATCCCTGGGGGTTGCGGCTTTCTATAAGTTTGCTGTGGCAGAACCAAGAAAGAAGGCATATGCAGATTTCTACAGAAATTATGATTCCATGAAAGATTTTGAGGAGATGAGGAAGGCTGGTATCTTTCAGAGTGCAAAGTGATTTGGGAATACAAAGAATTTCTTTGGGTTGAATTACATGGAAGTTTGTCACTGAGCTGTGATCCTGCACTATGAAACATGCTATGTGGGCTAAGTAGTAGTTTCTCTTGATAAATAAACAATTAACAAATTAAAAAAAAAGAAGTTAAAATACCTTTATTTCTGCCCCTCGATGGTCCCTGCCTAGATCTTCTAAATATTAGAATCACACAGAATTTGAAATCAAGATACAGTCTACATAGATGTCATGCTGTAATCAGCCTACATGATCAAACAATATAGTCGTGATAGTTTTATATACTTGCTAACAACAAAAGAAAGTTGGTGACTGGTTATTTCAAGAGACAAACGTTTAGTACAATTCTAGCAAACTGAAGCAAACCTAGATGGAAATAAAAATCATGGCCTCTTCAGTTGGCATTTTTAACATATACAACCTGTATTCCTTTTGTTGGGACATTTACCATCTGCATTTTTGTTGAAAGTCGCTAGGATATGAAAATAAAGAACTCAAAGATTGTACTGTACAGAAAAGAATGCAGAAACATGAATTAATGTGAAAGATTTGCTTTATAATTCTTTCTTTGAATATTCATACCCAAGTTTTTTATTGGAATAATTCTATTTGATATGCAAATTAGTGCTTCTATTTGATAATTTAGTTTTATAATTGTAATACAACTTTGACTCTTTGAGTCTTAGTTTTCCTATTTATAAAATGGAGATTGCGATAATTTCTTCTTTACTGGAGTTTTGAACAGCAAAAACAACAAAAAACCTTTACTTAAAAACATTTTATATGTTTCCAAATACATTCTGTGTATATTTACAATTATATTCTATTAAAAATGTAATTTGATAATATAGTGTCTAGTTTCATTTTCAGCCGTCAAATTTAGCAACACTTACTTTTGGTCATCCAACATATACTTAATATTTCCATAAAGAGCTAGTACATTTATTTTAGTCAAGTAAAAATTTCTATCTCTCCCTCTTCTATCCCTTGTAGCATGTTAATTAAGACACTGATAATTATTATCTTTGCATTTCCCAGAAAGTGCCTAGCTCAGTGCCCTGCACTCAATCAATAAAAAATTCACTGCTTCCAAACCAAAAAAACCCTAGGCTCCTCTATAGCTATCATTGTAGAGCATATTGTAAGGAGCTGATCAAGATATTTAAAACTTCACCCCTAGAAAAATATCAGAGACAGGCTAGGTATGGTGGCTCATGCCTGTAATCACAGTACTTTGGGAAGCCGAGGTGGAAGAATTGCTTGAGATTTGAGGCCAGGAATTCAAGACCAGCATGGGCAACATAGCTACACACACACACACACACACACACACACACACACACACACGATCCAAAAAATCCCAGAATTTATTTATAAAAAATTGTGTCTTTATTCTTACATGTTTACCCTTCCGTCATCTTCAAAGTACTCTTCGTTTGATGCAATACACCTTCTGAGACCTTTTTTTCATAACTCAAAGCAGTTTTTAACTCATCAATTTTGATGCCTTTTAGTGCTTCTGCCAATTTTTGTTTCATCTCTTCCACATTTCTCTTTGAGGACTTTTTTCATCCGGGGAAACAAACAAACAAAAAAAGTCATCAGGGCAAGATCAGGTGAATAGAGAAAGTGGGGCATGGGTGCCATGCTGTTTTTGGTGAACAACTACTAAACATTGAGCACGGTATGGGCAGGTACATTGTCAAGGTGGAAGAAACATACAGTTTTTATCTGGAAGTTTTGAGAAGGTTGGTCACAATTTGTGGGAGAAATGTCCTGCGTTGTGGCAAACAGGTGAAAGAAAGAAAGAAGGAAAGAAAGAAAGAAGGAAGGAAGGAAGGAAAGAAAGAAAGAAGGAAAGAAAGAAAGAACGAAAGAAAAATAAGATTAGCTGGACATAGTGGAACATGCCTGAAGTCTCAACTACTCAGGAGGCTAAGGTAGGAAGATCTCTTGAACCCAAGAGATCTGCACACCACTGCACCCCAGCATGGCCAAAGAGTGAGACCCAGTTTCAAAAATGAATAAATGAGTGAACAAATAAATAAATACAAAACAAAAAATCATTTTTACAAAGCAGTTTAGGTTTATGAGATTAGAGCTCCAATAACTCCTCAGATAACCTGATTATGAGAAATATCCAAATATTAAAGCATTTTACAAATAATCCTTTGTCACATGTATTATTTATGTACTATATTTGTTGTCAAATTTGAGTTATGTTTCACACAACGAAAGAGATGAATTTCTTGCTCATATTGCTTATAATTGATATACTTAGTCAGCTATGGACCGAATTGTAAAGAGATAGATAAAGGCTGTGTTTTGTGTGTTTTGTGTGTTTTGTGTTATTTGCTGAGGTATTGCCTGACCTACAAGAGCCCCTTCAAAAATTCTCAGTCTACTTCATATGTTCCACTAAGAACCCATATTCTCATTCAGTTTCTGAATCAATGTTAATCAAAGCGGATTGGCTGGGGCTTAGAATTAAGTTGTCTGCTTTTAACCTGGTATCCCGTCTGTGATTGCTTGCTTTGATGTTATCCCCATATCCCTCTTGTTGTCAGATTATACTTGGTACACATGGAATTGATTTCTATAGGTAGAGAGTTTAGATGTGGACATGGAAAGTGCAAACTAGAGCTTAGTGAAAAGATGCCAAGTGTGTAATGACTAAATTGTATTAGAAAAGAAATGTTGCCCAATAGGATTACCAAAGGAATAGGACTAAAAAAGAGCTCTAGTGTGTGGAAGACAGAGAATCTAGATCAAAAGAACAGCAGATGAGGACAGCGGGGTCATAGAGGTCTAGGACTGTCAAGGCAAGCATAAACCTGGGGGTTCAGGCTATGTTCTGAGGTGCACCAAGTACTGCTCTAAGTTATCCTGTAGTACCATGGTGAAGCATGATATAAACAACTTACTAAAACAAACACATAAGGTAAGTATTATTATTATTATTATTAGTATTACTTAGTTTCCAGATGAAAAACTCTGAGACTCAGATAACTTAAGTAACTCCCCAGTTCATACTGCTAGGATAAGTTAGAACCAAGATTTGAATCTGAGCTCTTTAGCTATGCCCTTAACCCATATGCAAGAATGTCTTTATATAGTTTCTGCAGATTGTATTAAAGGTTAAAACAAATCCAAAAGCAGACCAGACATGGTGACCCATGCCTGTAATATCATTACTTTGGGAGGACACAGAGAGAGGATTGCCTGAGCCTAGTAGTTTGAGACCAGCTTGGGCAACATAGCAAGACCTTGTCTTTACATAATAAATCAAAAAATTAGTTGATTGTGGTGGTATTGCATGTAGTTTCAGTTACTTGGAGGTCTGAGGCAGAAGGATGGTCTGAGCCCCGCAAGTCAAGGCTGTGTAGCCATGATCATGCCACTGCACTCCATCCTGTGCAACAGAATGAGACCTTGACTTAAAACAACAATTAACTAAATAATCAAACAAACAAAAAACCCTAAAAGCAATAGTAAATCCACTGAGAAATTCCAACTGCAAGGTGAACAATCAGGCTTTATGATAAAAAGGTAATTTGGGCTGGTATATGGAGAAGGGATCAGAGAATGCCACTAATTGGGTGGCTAATGGAGTAGGTAGAATATTCTGCTATGTAACACACTTTTAAATTTGCTTATCACCTAACTGGATAAAAACTTTGAGATCGGCTGATTATGCATCTTAATTGTTTGATGCAAGAAGAAGCTAGGGTGGAGTGCTGTTTCTTCTGTCCAACAATTTTATGCTCCTGTTCTTTTCGTATAACTGTAGGCAGTTTGGAGAATTTACAAAATATTTTGATATTTTAATATTTATTATTATAGACTGAGTAGTTTCCAGTAAGAATCAAGTAAAGTTTATGAGATATTCTTTCCTAAAATCTGTGCCTACTTGTTTTGTTTACTTCAAACCCATTTTGACCTACATTTTAACTCTGTGGTATAGAGAAGAGCTCAAATGTAAAGTGATTTCATAAGTCCAAAATTTAATAATCAAACATTTTAAAATTTACCAAACACTTTTTATATGTTCTTGGTATATATCTATGAAAAACAGCTAGACCATTTCATTTCTTTTTTTCACTTATTTAATCTGAAAATTTATGTCAAAAGTATTCTATGTGTCAAGTTTTATGCCCTAGTTATTGGTTATATAGTGGTAAACAAAACAGATACTGCCCTCGTTCTTATGAATTTAAAAATCTAAAGGGGACATATATTGATGATGAGAATATGAAATGCTGTAGCCATTGTGGAAAACACTTTGGTGTTTTCTCAAAAAGCAAAGCACGGTTACCATATGGCCCAGCAATTCCACTCCTAGGTATATACCCAAGAGAGTTGAAAACATCTGTTCACACAAAAACTTACACACAAATGTCAATAACAGTTCTATTCATAATGACCAAAAAGTGGAAACAACACAAATATCTGTCAATGATGATAGATAAACAAAATATGATATATCAATATAATTGAATATAATTCATCCATAAAAGGTAATACTATAGCAATATATTTACATTTATGAGCGTTGAAAACAATATGTTAATTTAAAAAAGCAAGACATAGAAGGTCTTGTTTTCATTTGTATAAAATGTCCACAATAGACAAACCCTTGTAGACTGAAGGTAGATTAATGGTTTAGGGTCTATAGGGAATGGGCATATCATGCTTTTATATATTGCTAAACTTAATTTTCTAAAACTTTATCAAGGATTTTTGCATCTATATTCATCAGGAATACTGGTTTGCAATTTGTTTGACAAAAAGCATAAAACCTAGCTAAAATAGATGAATTTAAAGAAAAATATAGCTTGCAAGGAAAATAGAGAAACCCTAAATTGTCCCATACATAAGTTTAAATCAATGATATAAAATCTTCTTGCAAAACTTACAAGCCCATAAGTTTAGAGACTAAAAAACATTAAACATTTAGAGATTTAAAACATTAAAGAAGACCTCAATAAACTGAGACATATATAATAATTCTAGATTAGAAGATGCAATAGTCTAAAGATGTTAATTCTCCCAAAATCAACTCATAGATTTAATAAAATTCCCGTAAAATGGTAGCATAGATTTTGAGGAATTTGAAAAATAAAGTATTACATCTATATGGATGAGTTGATTCTAATATTAATGGGATTCTAATAAAAACTCCACCATATGTTTTTGAGAAACTTGAAAGACTACTTATTAAATTTTTGTGTTTTCCTGATTCTGAAATTTATCTGGAAAAATAAAAGCTTGAGAATCAAGATACTTAAGAAGGAAAAAATCAGGTGAGACTACTTCCCATAAAAGCTATAAAGATATCTTTTAAATCACTGATAAACATAACAGTGTATTATCAGTGCTGAAAAAAATTTCAGTAATAGAACCAAATAGCAAAACTAGAATCAAATCCACAGGTATACAAAGTTTACAAAAGAAAAGGTATTAGAGACCAAGATCAGTGGGAGAAGAATTATCTATATAACAAATAGGAGTAAAACGTTGTTATCCCTGGAGATAAATAAAATTCATTCTATTATATATACTATACATAAAAATTCTTTCAATATAAATAATTAAATGTGAAAGTAAAATTTAAAACATTAAGGAAAAAAATCAGTGAATAATTTTATGTCTTCTTGATTGAAAGTATTTTCTTATCAAGATGCTAAGCATAAAATAAATTATTAGCCATAAAGTGTGCACCATCAAAACTGATAATGCTGATATTAAAACTTAACACTTCTGCTTATCAAAAACACTATAATAAAAGAGAAAAGAACTCATAAACTATGAGAACATATATAATGTACAAAAATCTCATATCAAAAATGTATAAAGTACTCTTACATATCAATGAAACAAATGAATAGAATAAAAAAAAGCAAAATTATAAAGTCATGTCTTTTAGAGGAGTACAATGAATGGCTTGTAAATATATACTAAATTTCATAATTATTAGAAGACTGTAAAATAAAAAACAAAATGAGAGACAATTTTATACTTACAAATTGGCAAATATTAAAATGTCTAATAATTAATTGCTATTCAGGATATGGAAAATGTGTATACTCCTAGATAGACCAAATAAATCTGTATGTAGAAATAACCAATCTGAAAACATATTAGCTTTAGGTTGTAAAACTAAGTATGAGCATATCTTATAACACATTAATTCTACATGTTAGCATGCAATATTTCAAATGTTTATGACACTTATCCACATTAACAAATACATTGTACATTGTGATCCCACGACATCATAAATATATACATGCATACATACATTTGCAGTCTGACAATTAAGTTCGCGAATTCATTCTAGGAAAAAGTGCTACATACCTTATTGCTGAATATTACTATGGTCACCTTTGAAGTACTCCCCTTGGGAAGCTGTATATTGCATGCTAGTGCCTAGTCCACCTGTCAAAGTAATTTTGGAAATCTTTCTGGAATGGCCGTAAGAGCTGTTGCTGTATTATCCTTGATGTCCTGAATGTCATCAAAATGTCTTCCTTTCAATATTTACTTTATCTTTGGGTTAAAAAAAATCATTAGGGGTCAGATTAGGTGAGTAGGGAGGGGTTTTCAGTGCTTGTATTTGCTTACTGATTAAAAACTCCCTTACAAACAGTGCTGTGTGATGGTGCATTGTCATGATGCAAGAACTCCTTTGGGACCATTTTTGCACACACCATTCTCCTGATGAGATTTTCAGTTTTACACACAATTCGATGAATATTTGCAATGTTTTCATCAGTTCTACTTGTTACTGGTTGTCCTGATCTCTCTTCATCAGTGATGCTTTTTCTCCCCCCAGAAAAACGTTTAAACCACTTGTAAACTGCTGTTTTCTTCATGACATTACTCCTATGAATTAGAACTAACGTGTTCCCGATTTTACTTCCACTTTTGCAAAGCTTAATAGAAATTTAATATTTGTTCATTGCTCTAATTCAAGCTCTGACATTCTCACAATGGCACACAAAAACATGTAACAACAATAATGAATACCACTGAGCAAGACACCACACATCAACATGAACACAGCTGTGAGATACTGATCTATCAAGCTATGAAACCACACTGGGTTGTTTGGACAGTGCAGCCAGCGCAAGTGCATGGTGGCAAGTTTGTGAACTTAATTGTCAGACTTTGTGTGTGTGTGTGTGTGTGTGTGTGTGTGTGTGTGTGTGTGTGAAGGTATATAGGAATAACTGGTAAATTTTTTCATAAGACATTATTATTCTATTTGATTCTAATTGATACTGTTCTAATTTCTTCTATTCTTCTGCTTTATTCTATTACATACAAAACTATTTGTTGAGATTAACTACCCTGATTTCTTTAGGATGTGATCCACAGTAGAAAAAGCCTTATCTTATAGATTTTCTTGTACAAATACATCAGCAGGAATAAAATAAAATTATGGTCATTCATTAAAGCAAACATTATAAAAACAAAGATTATATAAACAACTCATACATTTATTGACAGGAGAATGGATAAATTGTTGTATATGGTGAAATAAATTCATCAGTAAAAAGGAAAGTGTTATTTATATATAATAGCCTGTATGCATCTTAGAAATATATTGTATATAAATTTGATTTCAGATTACTACATGCAGTATTATTATGTTTATTAAGTGCACAAAGTAATGGCTCTTTTATAGAGAAATACACCAAGGTAACAATACCTTAAGAATGAATACTGGTTGTCCCCGCTGGAGATGTGACTGGGAGAGGACAGGTAAGTTGTATCTGGAAGGAGTACACCAGGAATTTCTTTTCTTTTCTTTTTTTTTAGATTAGAAAATATAATTTATTTAGAAAGTAAGAGAGAGAAAGATAGAGGAGATTCACCACTCCAAGGCAGGGAAGGGATCCAAAGCCAGGAAGGATAGAGACAGCCACAGCTCAAAGAGCACATGGCCACACCAGAGTCTAGTAAGGCAATGGCCCACCAGGAACTTCAGTGATATTTTTTATCTTCTAGCTGTTAAGTTGGTAATCAGCTGACTAATGCTCTTACTATGCTATATTATACACATTGACACCCAAATTCCATCTTTTGTATGTATCAATAATATACAGTAAAATATTACACAAAGCAAAATACAATACTTCAAGTTGCCCATGGACTAGTAGAAGGCAGATAAACCTTAAGGAAAGGCAGATAAACCCTAAGGAAAATGGAAAGTAGTAATATTTTCCTCATTTTTTTAAGTTGTTGACTTATTGCATAATGGTAAGAATGAGCTATCTATTTAAAATGATACAAGCTGCTGATCTCATAAGAATGCCATGTGTCTATATAAAAATAAAGAAATACATACTCTTTGGTGTGTTTTTATTTGTTCTGCTTTAACACATTTAATAAAATACCACCACATGAAGAAAATATTGTATTATCTCTCAAGTGTTCTGAAATTCTCTACATTTTACAGTTATACAATATTTATTGATTTTAGTAATTTTGGGGAAAATGATTAGACATCTGGCAGTTTTTTTTAGCTTTTACTTTCTTCTTAGTGATGGCTGAGTTGAGAAACACTGGGTTATTAATTATTAGTAAAGATTTTGCATTTTGTCAGGTTCATCCTCTTCTCAAAAGCTTTTACTTCAAGAAATCAATTGTTCTCTGTTTTGAACTGTAACATTGGTATGATAAGGTAGATTTTGTGAACATCTGTGAGGTATTTCATCTTAATAACCAACTGTGGTATTTTGAGAGCTAATGCTGTTAAGTGTGACATTTGAGGCTAATTCTCTTCTACTTCAATAAGTGATTTTTTTATATGAATTAGCAAGGTAGTTCCATCTAAACTGCACTAAATGAAGATGAGATTTAGCAATCCAGTCTATGTAGACAATCTGTAAAATCAAATAAAACCTAATTTCCTTGTAGAAATTCACTTTTGTTCAAAACAGCTGTTACTTGAAATTCATGTAGATAGTGTATAAAGCAGGAAGTGTATAGGTTATTTAGAACTTGGAACAATAAAGTCATCCTCTTGAATATGTAGTCACTCCACACTTTCCAAAGTATTTTGTTGTTTGTTTATTTGTTTGTTTTTCTATATCTTATCTGTTACTTGAAGGAAGGGCACCTACAATGCTAAGATTGTAGTTTAGTTTTCAGTATTATTGTTACAAAGACTAACTTTTGATGGAACTACTTTGTAAAGATGTTTTAACACCTGAATAGTCTATTATAGTGTAATTTAGGACTGTCATGTGGAATGGTATAAAATTAATCCACATTATAAGTTAATTCACTTATGTTTTGTAGTTTTAATGAGAAATTACATCATTAGTTTTGTTTCTATTTTGATAGGAATATGATTAGCTACCTTGAAAATGGATTTTTCTCCTGCATCACATTTCAATACTAGGGATGTGAAAACTGGTCCCATCTTTCATATATTGAGGTGTACTTTTATTTCTGAGGGAGTGCTAAATGGTGATAATACACAGTTTGGCATGAACTGGCTGTAGGATACCCTAAAGTAGGCAATATTATTTATTTTCTCATCCTCTTTCTTGAAACTATTCTTCAATTTTGCTTTTAGATAATAATAGCAACAACAATAAAAAAACGTTTGCTTAATGCAGACTACAGAGTAAGACTTCTGTTTAAAATGTATAATACAAGGAGTGCCTAGACCAACTTAACATTAGAAAAATCCATATAATCTATGAAATTATATCTTTCTTGAACACATAAGAGAATTGATGTTGTAGGACAACTTACTATATTCAAATTTAAGGAGAGAATATCACTTCCATTAAGAAACAGAATACTACAGGGACTCATCTGTAATAGAGCATAGAAAGAAGTTGTGGACACTATAGAAGCAAGTAAAAAAAGATTCTAATAACACTGTTAACGAATTGCAAAAGACTAAGTGTGGACGTAAATGAGGTATAGAGCTCTTGGAAGAAATAGACATTAGGGAAGTGCATAACAAGTTTTTAGAATCTCCTTCATGGACCTTCTAAAGATGCTCATGAGACAATGGACAAATATGAAAACCAGAGAAAAGCTCCATTGGTGCTGCAAACCTTGGAAATAGAAACAACCACCATTTCAGGAATGAAAGGATCTTCTAACTGAAATAACTTTCCCTACAAAAAACAAAACATAGCAAAACAAACCCCAAAATCCTAAGTCACTAGAAGAAAGCAAGTAAACCCTGTCACTCCAAGGCAGAGATAAAGATTAATTGCAACCAGAGGAAGATAAAATAAAAATAACAGCAACAACAAAGTAAAAATCAACCTACAACTCTCTTTACCTGCCAGAGTAAGAGGAAACAGTCCTGGTTCTAGATAAGTAGAGAACTTGTATTGATGGTAGATTATTATGAAGCATCATTAGTACTGAGATAGTCATTACAGTGGCAAAGGCCGTTGTCCACATTACTAGGCTAAAACAAAACTTAATCAAAGACGACATTAGTCTAGTACTTGAAAAGAGCAAGAGTGTGCCTCTCTGAGGCACTATAGTAAAGGGAAGACTGAAATCTGAGGGTAGAGGAGAAACATCACTTAGAGGCCTTGATTATATTTGAGATTATTCAAACTTTTGCTGTATAAATAGTCCTTCCATTGGGACATTTCTTAGTGAAAATCTTGTTACATAATAGCTGTGTAAGGTAGTGACAACAGTTGTGATAAACAATAACTAAACATAAATATACATAAATAAATAAAGGAAAGAAAGAAAAACCAAGGAAATGGATATCCACAGGGCACTTTGAAAATCTCAGATATGTGGGCAGGTATCTTTCTGGTAGAGCAATTTTTGTTTCTCTGGCATATTCCTAGAAATGGGATTGCTAAATTATATGATAACATTAAACCAACCCAAATGCCCATCAAAAAGTGGACTGAAAAAAGAAAATGTGGGACATATATATGATGAATACTACACAGCCATAAAGCAGAACAACACATGCTCTAACATTGGGCATGTGAGCACAAAGGCAGGAACAACAAACACTGGGCACTGCTAAAGGAAGAAGGGAGGGAGGACAAGGGGCACAACCATTCATCGGGAATAATGTCTACTACCAGGTTGAGAAAGAGTTCTCTAGAAGCTCAAACCTCATCTGTACAATTACTTATGGAGTAAATCCTCACGTGCCCCACAACTCTAAAATAAGTAAAAATAAAAAAAGAAAGTCTCAAATATATTCCAGGCAATCTAGAAGGGCACAGACATACACAGGGTGAAACACACATGGCTGTGTGCATGCTTGAAAAGACTTGAGAAAACCTTTGATCCTCATCTCTGACTGACACTGAGATTCAGCACAAGCAGAAAATGAAGGCTAAGGTAAGTTGTAAACTGCTTGCCTGAGCACTGAAGGGGTGCCCCAATTTTACAGCAGAGGTCGTAAGACGTATTAGTTGCAGTCATTTAAGAAAATCTCTGTCCATCGATTAGCTGATTATCAAACCAAACTAGCAGTGACTTCAATGGTTGTACACAACAAGAAAAATTAGATTTTACAAAATCACCTTAAGAAAGTTATTAGCCGGGCTCGGTGGCTCAACCTGTAATTCCGCGCTTTCAGAGGCCGAAGTGAGTGAATTGCCTGAGTCCGCAGTTTCGAGACCCACCTTGGCAACTTGGTGAGACCTCATCTCTACAATAAATCAAAAAAAAAAAAAAAATCAGCCGGGCGTGGTAGTGCGCACCTGTAGTTCCAGCTATTTGGAAGGTGGAGGCGGAAGGATTGCCAGAGCCCAGCAGGTCGAGGCTGCGGTGGCCAGGAGCGGCCACTGCACTCCAGTCTGGGCGACACAGTGAGACTCCAACTCAAAAAAAAAAAAAAGTCATTAAAATAATTCAGTAAAAACAGTACAACACACAGAAAAAAATGACAAACTCTGGTTGGTGGAAATAATCTGATTTACGGAGTTGCCTATATCACTAACATGTCCACTTTTCAGTAAATATCAGCAAACTTGCAGACACAAGAAAATATAGCTCATACATATGAAAAAATGAAGGCACTCCCTGAGAAAGCTGTTATTGAAATTACTAGGAAAATAATTTAAATTAATGATTTTAATATGTTAAAGGTAGAAAAGGAAATCATATGCAAAAACGAAAGTATAGGAATAATGTCTCACAAAGTAGAGATCATCAATAAAGAGATAAATTTTATAAACATTTTATTTTTAATTTTATACAAATAAAAATTTTGTAGTTGAAAGGTATAACTGAAGTGAAAAACTCACTAGAGGGCTCAAGAAGATTTGAACTGGCTACAGAAAACAGAAAACTTTGACATAGGTCAATTGAGAGTATCAGATCTAAGGAACAGAAAGAAAATAAAAAGAGAAACTAATAAGGACCTGTAAGACATCATCAAATGGACAA
This sequence comes from Tarsius wallacei, assembly GCA_963574415.1. NCBI lineage: Eukaryota > Metazoa > Chordata > Mammalia > Primates > Tarsiidae > Tarsius > Tarsius wallacei. Next base: position 23,612 of record CAUYQG010036503.1, on the reverse strand, counting down.
ATACACACAAAATGAAGAATATGTATGTGAGCAGGAGTGGAAAAAGAGAATGGGGTAAAAAGAACATTTGAAAAATAGTACCTGCAAGCTTTTCAACTCCATTGAAAATACTAATACATACATTCAGGAAGCTTAACAAATTCTAAGCCAGAATTTTTGTTACACCTATACTAGAAACAACAAAATAAAACTTTTGAAAAATAAAGAAGTAATCTTGAAAGAGCATTAAGAGACAAGTGACTCATCATGTACCAGTGATGCACATTTTAAGAGTAATATGCACATTAAGAGTAATAGCTAACTTCTCATCAGAAACCTTTGCAGACTAAAGCAGTTGGATGGCATGTTCAAAGTGCTGAAAGAAAAAGACTGTCAATTGAAGATGCTGCATGCAGGAAAGTTGTCTTCAAAAAAGAATGAGAAATTACCACATTCCTAGATAAACAACTGGGGGAATCAGACCAAAGATCAAAGAATGCTAAATTACAACTTTTGTGCTTCAAAGAATAAATCAAGGAAGTGAAAAGATAGTCCATGAATGGGAGAAAGTATTTTTGAATCATATATTTGATAAGGGACTAGTCTCAAAAATATTTAACACATTCTTGAAATTCAACAAGTAAAATACAAAAAAATTAAAAATTGTCAAAAGATTTGAATAGCTATGCTTTTGAATAGCTATGCTTCCAAACTGGATATACAAGTGATAAGAAAGATACAAAATAACCCTAAACATCATTTGCTAGTAGAATAATACAAATCAAAACTACAATTAATTACTACCCACAAGATGTGTAGCATTACTGGAATGGCTATAACTTAAAAATGAAAAATAACGTGTTGGTAAAGATATAGAGAAATTGAACTTAGCTGATGGAAATATAGAACAATGTAATTGATTTGAAAAACTGGCAGTTGAAAATGTAAAATAATGAACAATAATGAATAGAAAACTCAATAACTTTAACTGACTCAAGACTAATACAGGTATTAGAACTAGGAAACAAGGACACTACCACACCTCTAATAAGCATATTTGAAAAGTAGAGTCAATAGTGAATTAACTGGAAAAGAAATCCTGTTTGTAATAGCTATAAAACAATAATAAAATGTCTGGGAAAAAATTTAGTCAAGGAGTTGAAAGATTTCTACAATGAAAACTATAAAATATTGATGGAAGAAGTTGAAGAAACAATCACAGAAACAAAGACAAGAACGACATGTTCCCACTCATAAGCAGACCCTGAACAGTTATCATAATACTACAAGAAAGAGATTGGCAGTGGTGGGAAACTGCAGGGGAAGGAGGCACACTTCATCAATAAGGGTACCTGATCTCAAACAAGGTGAAGTGGGGACCAAAGTGAGGCCCAAACTTTATCTGTACAGTGATCATTTGTGTACCTAACACTGAATTGTCAGACTAAAAAGCACAGCAAAGAAAACAATCAACATAGCAAAGAGACAACCTACAAAATTACAGAATATTTTTGAAAAATCTTCCCACTAATCATCACAGAAGTACAAATCAGAACTACAGTGAAACATTACCACACATAAGTCAGAATGGCTACCATCAAAAAATGAAATGACAGCAAGTGTTTGTAAGGATGTAGAGAAAAAGGACCTCTTGTACATTCCTGTTAAGTGTGGAAATTAGTACAGTCACTAAGGAAAAGTACAATGATCCCTCAAAAAATTAAAAATATCCAGCAATCCCATTAATGCGTATATACTGAAAAACTGAAATCAGTATATCAAAAATATATCTTCACTCTTCTGTTTATTTCAACACTATTGCCAATCGTCAAGATATGGAATCAAGCTAAATGTTCAATGAATGATTGAATAAAGAAAATGTGCTATATATACACAATTGGATATTATTCAGCCTTAGGAAAAAGAAGAAATTCTGTCATGTGTGGCAACATGGATAAACCTGAAGGATATTATGATAAGTGAAATAAGCCAGTCACAGAAAGACAAATACCACGTGATCTCACTCATACGTGGAATCTAAAAAGTTGTTCTCATAGAAGTAGAGAATAGAACATTACTAGAGAATAAGGAGGGGTAAAGTGTGGATAGTGAGGAACTGGTCAACGAGTATAAAGCTACAGTTAGGAAGAATATTTTTGGTATTCTATTGCATAACAGGATGTAGAGTTAACAATAATGGATGGAATACATATTTCAAAATATTCGGAAGAGAGGTTTTTGAGTGTTTTCATCACAAAGAAATGATAGGTGATGGATCTATCCTGATGTGATTGTTATACAATTTATACATATATCAAATTATTGCATCATACTCCATACAATTATTGTGTCAATCATAAATAAATTTTTAAAAAACATTTAAAAGCAGAGATACATAAAATAGTAAAAAGACCCAGATCAGACTTCTAGAGACGAGAAATAGCATGTGTGAAGAAAACAATATAATAAATGGGATTAATGACATATTAAATAGGATTAATGACACATTAGATACCACAGAAAAAAGATTGGAAACTTAAAGATGTAGCAATAGAAAAAAATCTAAAATGGACAATTTTACACATCCTACTATATTTGCAATTGGATTTTCTAAGGAAGGTGGAACAGATGAAATATTTGAAGAGATAATGTGTGATACTTTTCCAGATTTGATAGCAACTGTTGCCTTTAAGATCTAAGAAACTCATGAAGTCCCAACCACAATAAACAAGAAGAAAACTATACCAAAGTAAATGCAGTAATAAAAGGAAAATTTCAGATGCAGCCAGGGAGGGGGAGAACCAGAATACTTGTAGAAGGAAAAAATGATAAAAGTAAATATCTCATCAAAAACAATGCAATAAAAATGACCAATGTTTTGAAATGACTGAAGGAAAAAACTGTCAACATAAAATTTTTTTCCAGTAAAAATGTTTCCCATTAAGAAAGACAACATAAAGACTTACAAACGCTAAAAAAATCATCACTATCAGAACTACACTATAAATATTTGAAAAGTTTCTGAGTCATAAAGACAATGCTGAGAGTAAAATACAAACCACATATTAGAAGGAAATATTTATATTCCTCATGTCTTATAAAGACCTTATATCTAGAATTCATAATGAATCATCAAAACTATATTTTACAAATTTCAATTAAAAAATGTTCAAAAGATTTGAACTGAGACTTTACAAAAAAAGGTATTGAGATGACAAATAAGCACATGAACTGATGCTCAACATCATTAGTCATTAGGTCAATAGAAATTAAAATCACAATGAGACACGTATTAAAATGGCTTAAAAACTGACAATACAAAATGTGGAGGAGATGCAAAGAAACAGTCATTGAAATAAAAAAAAAATGATTCAACTACTTGGAAAATTAGTTTGCCAATTTCTTTATAGTTGAACATATACTTGCCATTCAACACAATTCCACTGCTAGATATTTGTGCAAGTAAACTTAAATTTTATTTTCACACATAAATTTATAGGTTAACATATGGTTTTATCCATAATAGCTCCAAACTGGAAACAAGTCAAATGTTCTTCAACAGGTGAAAGGATAAAGAAAATGTTGTAGAGCCATACAATTGAATAATAGGAGTAAAAAAAGAATGAATTACTCCCATATGCATGAAGATAAATGAATCTCAATAAAAAAGCCATATCAAAAAGACTTCATATGTATATTCCATTTTCATAATCATCTGTAAAAGACAAAACGAAGGGCACAGAAAACAAGTCAGTTGATACCATGGGCTAGGCGTAGAGAAAGTTGTTGACTATAATGAAGCACTAGGTGGTTCTTGGGGGTTGATCATGTTATTCTCTCTCTTTCTTTTTTTTTTGGTGGTGGTGGCAGTGTGATTACATGTTTTTGAAACAAAATCATGAGTTGCACAACAAAAAGGGTATATTTTACCATATATAAATTCTACCTGAATAAAATTTTGATAACAATAGGGAATGAGAAAATTTAGGAGGACAAGTGAAAAGCTGAACTGGAAAGCATCATAAAGTGCTCATGCTTTCAGATAACAGAGCATTTATTAGGAGAGATAGTAAAATGTAGTAAGCTAATATAAATATAAAACAAATCTATATGCTAACTATTGGGAGATTCCAAAAATGAATGCATTTTCATTCTTTTTTTTTTTTTGAGTTGGAGTCTCACTCTGTCGCCCAGACTGGAGTGCAGTGGCCAGTCCCGGCCACCGCAGCCTCCGCAGCCTCCGCCTGCTGGGCTCCGGCAATCCTTCCGCCTCAGCCTTCCAAGTAGCTGGAACTACAGGTGCGCGCTACCACTCCTGGCTAATTTTTTGATTTATTGTAGAGATGAAGCCTCGCCAACTTGCCCAGCGGGTCTCGAACCCACAGGCTCAGGCAATCCACTCACTTCGGTTTCCCAAAGCATGCGGGATTACAGGCTGAGCCACTGAGCCAGGCCACATTTTCATTCTTAAGGAGCTCATAATCTACTTAGTGACAAGTCTTTTAGCTGACAGCCATAAAATAATGTAGTAAGTTCTATAAAACAAGTAATGAAAGGTGTATTGGATTCCACCATGAAATAAATTTGTCAGATATACCTGGTGGGGCAAAAGGCTGCCTGGAAGAGACAGATGTCAGTGAGGAGACAGAGAAGCTTGTCAAGAAGGAAATGGGTTTTTCTATATAATGAAGTAAGTTCTCATTAACCTAAAATTTTTCAAAAAGCTAACATTTGAATATAGGAGTGCAGGCTTGTAGTACTAATTCAAAATATTATGTAGATTTTTATTATAAGGACCCTCTATCATCAGTTGCTTGTAGGTATTTATAGAAATAATCTTTGCATCTATAACCATGCATACATTGATTTAAAACAACAGTGTTAGCATATTGTACGCACTGTTTAAATCTGAATGTTTTTTAACTAAAATGCATCTTAAAAGTTATTTTTATCAGTTTATAGCCAATTATGATAAAATTTAATAATAGTTTTCATTTGCATTTTCTGTGCTTTCTTGTTGGTATTTTTAAGGCTGGTCATTATTCTTTTGCTTTTTTCTATACTTCTGTGAGATATATTCTCATTTCTATTTATTTTGATAGTTTGTAATGAGCCACTGATATGAATAATAATGTACACATTCACTTTTTCTCACTTCCATTCCCTCCCTTCCAAATCCAACTTTAGTAGTTTATATTCTTAGATCTTTTTGCTTGCCTTTTACTCCCTTTCTCTCCAATTTAATTCAATATTAACCAAAGCAAGAAAAAAAATCTCATAGTTTATATTCTAGTGGGTGGATACAGGCTATACATGAATCTAATACATATTGTACTATAAGACCCATGAAAATTGTAAACTGAGGTTGAGTGATAGAATGTGCTAGTAAAGACAGTAAATTGCAGTCTTAAGTAGACTTATTAGAGGACTCAGTAGTCAGTCAGTTGCCATTTGAGTAATGCTATGGGTGGGTGGATGCTTGAGGTTTCTCATTTGAATTTCTCAGGGAAGACTGTATAGATAAATGAGCAAACCATGATGCTAAGATCCTGTCAAGGATTTTGGTCTTCATCCTAAACTCAGTAGAAAGACAATGGAATATTTGAATAAGGAGTTGAGGGTATGGTCAGATAAAGCTAAGTTTGCATTTTAAAAAAAGAGACAATTCTGTCTACAGGTTAAACACTTACTGGAAGGGGGTTAAAGGTAGATATAGGGAATCCAGTTAAACAGCTGTTGCAGTAGTTTAGAAGCAGGATTATGGTGTTTTTCATTAGGATGGTGGTAGTAGAAGAGGAAAGAAAAGAACAGATGGGGAAAGTTCTGGAGTAAGAGCCACCTGGACAGATCATTGAATTGTACTTGAAGGAACAAAAGGATGCCTCCAGGATTTCTGACTTGTATAACTGTATGGAAGGAGGTGGTCCTCTGAAGTAGAGAACACTGCAAAAGAGAAGACCAGTTTGGGATATGGGTCATTAAATTATTCTAGTAGAAATCTTACTTAGAAATTGGAATATGTGAACTTGGAATTCTGAAGGGTAGACCATCTACAGATAAAATTGTAGCTAGAGATTGGATTATGTAGCCTTGGAATTCTGAAGAATAGACCATCTACAGATAAAATTTTACCAATCATTAGTATATGAGTGGTGATCAAAGCCTTCAGTGGGAATAGGATTCCACGAGGAAAAAATAAATTTGAACGATAAAGAGGAAGGCTAAGTATGAGTTTTGAGTTACCAGAAGAGTACAGAGGATGAATCTGTAAAAATGAAAACATAAGCATAATGTTGCCTCAACCAAAGAAAGAGAACATTTTAAGGCAGATTGTTTAATAGTATCTTATCCTGTTGAGAAGTCAAGAAAAATAAAGACTGAGAAATGGCAACTTTCTATACATAGTGTTTAAAAAATTCAGTAAGCAGCCAAAATGAACTGCTGTTCATGACAAAGAGTCGGGGTGATCTGTTCTGCAATTGTTTAAATGACAAAGAGAGGAAATGTATATCCATGTGCAGCATGATCTGAAGTGTTATTAGTTTTCTAGGGCAAATGTGAGTATGCAACTGGTGACCCTGGAAAAAAATTCCAAGGAAAAGGTATTAGAAACTAGTCTTGGAGCTACAGACAGGCATGGCACTAAATTAGATTTCTCCTGCTGTTTCACTCTGAGCACGGTTTTCCATGGCAACCAAGTTTAAATGGTTCTGCTGGGTGAACAGGTCAATACAATTATAGTCATTTGTCTTACTGCTCTTATTTGTCATATTAGAAAGAGCGCATTTTTGTTTGAGAGCCTAATAAAGTTTGGTCAAACTGTCATTGCTTCTGTTCAAAGCTTTTTAAAAGTTGTTTTGCAAACAAGAAAAATATATATTTTAAGACAAGTCTAACTAGGAACAATTTTTACTATATAAATTAGGAACCAAATTTTGAAGAGAATATAATAAAATTTAAATATAAAATCTTATTATGTTCTGGCAGAGAACAAAAAGTTCTACATTAAATAGCATTACAAATCTAATAGTAATTGGAAGTAAAATGCATGACCTTGTGAAGTTTAGAACACTTTTGTATATTACTATAAGATAATAAATTATTAAACTAAAAATATAAGCACAAATTTTTTATTTATAAAAAATAGTAGTGCATTGATTTTTACCTTGATACACATTATTCAATGATGAAGGACAACAATGTAATTTTTTTTGACTGACCAAGTGAAACTGATGCTCACAAAGAAGCCTTAAACAATAAAAATGCAAATCTAGAAAATGGACCTTTAAGCCATGCAGGTCATATCAGGCTATATGAACTGCTATGTGACCTGTGAAGTCACAGATATTTTTCTTTTACTATTCACATGCCAACAATTTTGGCCACAAATTGAATTAATTTAGTTTTGATTTCAAGGAAAAATCCCCATAACTGGAAGGTCCAGAATTAATTTATAGTTTAAAAAATGTCTCTTGAGATATTTCCTTCTAGGTCAAATGCTTTTTTGAAGTGAAAATAAAACTGTAGACATCAATGATTCAATTTAATTTTAGTTCTCTTAGAAAATACAGTCTGATATTGCAAACTTTAGAAATCAAATGCCACTAATGCATCGCAAAATTGAGAAAAAATTTAAAGTCTAATTATCCCTCAAATATTCAACCCCTGTTCAGGATTTGATTTGATTAGCTTATGTTGATTTCCCAAAAAGATAATACAAGTTCAGATTTATCTGAGCTCTGAGGTCCTGATTATTGTAGATCATTAGTTCTGAGCATCATCTGAACTTGCAAATGTTTAACTGATCCTCAATCATTTATGACAAAATTAAGTGAGATTGTTCATGTATGGAAATTAGCAATTTGACACAATATTCTATTTTGAATTAGTAAATTCCACTTGGGGCAAAAATGCTCTAAGTTTCAGGAAGAACCAAATACTTGACTCTTGAAAGATGTTCATATTTGAAAATCTTCCCAGACGGAGATTTTTATGTGAAGATTGCCAGTCAGTCTTCGTAGTTACTCTCCTATTTCACTCTATTCAACTTTTTCTTATGGTGCTATTAACACAAATAAAAAGCTACATGGGAATGATGTGGTGAGTGTTTTGGGTTATATAGTCTCAGTATCTCTCTGTCTTTCTCTGTTTCTCTCCTCTCTGTCTCTCTCTCTCTTGTCTCTCTCTCAGACACACACACACACACACACACACACACACACACTGCTTTGAGTTTTGTTCTACTATCACTTTGGGCATAGTTTCAAATTTTTGCCATAACTTCTTATGTTCAGAATGAACAAATATTAGAACTTTTGGAACTAATACTACAAATTGGAGAGAGAAGAGGGAAACCCTAGCATATCTTGTATGTATCCTTTATATATTCAAGTTTTGCCTATGATTAGGCAGAGCAGAATGAGAGATGTTGACACCATAAGTCATTAAATTATGGCTTAATAAAGCAAGCATGCTCTAGTATAAAAGGTGATGCAATTATATTAATTTTAGTACTTTTATTTACATTATGGAACATGAAAGTGAAGATTTTGATGGGGTAGATGAACAGGTTAATCTCTTCTCCCATCATTTTGTTTACATATTTGATAAACTGATTTTCTTTCATGAAGATGTTGTGAAATGACTGGCAGACCATTATTTAAATGTCTTGTATGGATTTTATCCTTTCTGTATCTAACACTTCAAGGAAAGCTGTAGACTTCTGTTGAAAATTTTAAATAATCATGTAAACACGAGTTTTATCTTTAATACTAGGTAAAGAGTTGGAAACCTCAGAAACAAAAAATAACTTTTGTTATTTGCATGTATAGAAGATGCACATTCTGTTTGTGTCTATTCTTCTGGTTATGAACTTGTATAGGTAGAAGCATAGTGTAGGTTAGCAATTCTGAACAACAGAGTTGAGACTCACTATGTCACAACTTTGTGTTACAAGAAATAAATTATAACAACAGATAAGTTGCTAAAAATTGTAAAACCAAATCAAATTAGAATAACTTACCAGATTATCAATGTAATTATACTATTTTCCATTACATTTAGATATCAATTTTTGAATGCAAAATAAAATATTGGAATTACACCACAAACACAAAAAAAATTGAAAAAAAATGGTCATAAACCTGGTTACCCATGAAAAATGTGTTATATATGTTACTGTCACTGATATATAAGTGTGTGAAAACAAAATATCACACACTGAATAGTTTATAAATAATGGAAATTTATCTTTATAGTTCTGAAGTCTGGGAAGTTTAAAACACCAGCAGATTCAGTGTCTTTCCTGGTTCACCGGCGATGCCTTCTAGCTTGGAAAAAGGGCCAAGATAGTACTTTGGGACCCCTTTTGTAAGGATAGTAATCCTATTCACGTGTGCTCTGCATTTATGATCTGGTCCCAAAATACCTCACCTCCTAATGGAGTTCCCTTAGGGGCTGATATTTCAACATAGACATTTTTGTTTTTGAGGTGGGAGCATAAAACTTCAGACCATGGAATTACATATACATATATATTATAGATTACATATATATGTATATATAATATATCTCACAGATGAAAATAGGCATGAAATAAACATTTCTATTGTTCATAGCACTTTTACTGCTGACCATAGATATTCTATATCAATCTTCCCATTATTATAAGTGAATAATTTGAAAGTAAAGTTTACGCCCTGAGTTTACAGAGATTTACAGAGTGACTACCATTTTGCAAACTTGTTTGAATAAATGAAGGATGATTTGATATTCAGGTATTTATTTTCTCAATATCATAGACAGATAATTAAAATTCTAATTGTTTTTGCAGTGGCTGCATGTGAGACTAGCACCTTAGTTCTTCTACATCTGGTATCCATCTTTCTCCCCTTTGTTCTGTGCTCCAGGAAGCTGAACTCTGTGGACTATATCAGCAAACTTGTTTGCATGCCAGTTTTGGGTTGGGTTTAGTCTGTGGGGAGCTCTAGCAGGGGATCTGATAAAAGGAGGAAAATGAGATCAGAATACTTATTACCCTAACTCACTCCGGAAACTCTGTCAATGGCTGGTTATGGCTGGTTGAATTCCTGACTGAAGATCACAGCTCTGTCAGATGGCCTTCTCCACAAAGTACTCCCCTTCTCTCTCTCTCTTGCTCTCTCGTACTCTCTGTCTCCAGTGACTAGTAAGAGGTCTCTACTCTCAACTCACTAGGCCTAAAGATGGTGGTGGTGTCCTTCTCGCCGATATTAGTCTGGGATCCTGCAGCCTCTTAAGCTCTCCTTTAACCATGTCCACACTTTCATAAATAGTTCTTTTTTTATTACAGCTCCTTAAATTATCCAAATTGATAATATGCTAATCTCAGTGGAATAAATTCTGAATATAGAAAATGTTCTTGACTTTGCCAAATCATGTTGATTTAATTTTTAACTATTATTTTAATGTTATTCATGGAATTGTAATTTTTGTTCCAACTAGAGAGTGATGTGTTTATAAAAGCCAATCCCCTAATGGCATCTAAAATTGAAGCTCTTTGACAATTTTCACATTAACTTAAAGAAGCAAATAATATATGATATTCAGTCAAACTACCACACTATCAAATGTTGCTGTTAAGCATTTAATATGACTTCTTTCTTTTGGACATATCTAATTAAAGTGTTTGAGATTAACGAGGTATTATTTCCTTGCCTTTCACAGCTTGTGTGACATCATGACTTTATTTCTCTCCTTCACTCACAGAAGTTTATTGTTGTTGCTTGAACTTGCAAAGCTTATTTTCTATTCAGGGCCCTTCTATTTGAATGTACCATCTTCTCCTAGATCATCCTATGTTTTATTCCTTCCCATTACTCAGGTATTAACATAAAAAATCACCATTACAGAGGCTCCTTTAAACCTCCATCCACCACCTAACACCTTCTAGACCACTGATTTATTTGGTCTCTAGCATTTTTACTAACTAAAAATATGTTATGCTAGATTATATTTGTATTTATTATTGGCATTAATCCTCCCTCCACATAAAGTTCATGGGTACAAAGTCTGCATTTTTCTGCAGGGGCTAGAATAGTCTCTGTTAAGCAATATTTGTAACAGTATATATCAATCTTAATAACACTGTTAAAAAAACTGCTTACCAGAAATATATATGACAGGTATATATATATATATATGGTAGCTATCATGTATGTACCAATCATATATATAATGTGCAATCTAACTTGAACAATTCAGTGCACAGAGTTATATAACCATCTTCACAATCAATTTCAGAACATTTGATCATTCCAAAAAGACACCCTGTATCCCTTAGTCATCCCCCAACCTCATACGTCTCCAGTCCTCCAAGCCTTGGGCAACCACTAATCTTTATGTCCTAAAAATTTACATGTTTTGGAAATTTCACCTAAATAGAATCATATAATATGTGGTCTTGGCTTTTTTTGGTGACTGGCTTCTTTCACGTAGCATGTTTTCAAGGTTCATACACATTGTAGCATGTATCAGTACTATATTTCTTATTCCTGAATAATATTCTATGGTATGGATGTGACATATTTTATTTATTCACTTACCAGTTAATGAACATTTTTCTATCAGTTTTTGGTTATTATGAAAATGCTATTATGAACATTTGTGTTTAAGATTGTATGTGAACCTCTGTTTTCATTTCTCTTGGATATATGCCTAACGGTAGAATTGCTGGATCATAGTGTAACTCTATACTTAATTGTTTGAAGAACTGCCATATTATTATCTAAAGTGACTGCACCATTTTGCATTTCTATTAATATCAGGGGGTATGAAGGGTCCAATTTTTCCACATCTTGACCAATGTGTTCTGTTATCTTTTTTTATTAGAGCCATCCTAGTAGTTATAATGGCAATATATATAGCTATGCTTATTCTAACTTAAAGTCCTTAAATATTAAATACAATCTTGTATTATTTTACTTGGTTTTTAAAATTAATGCTGTGAGTTTGAAGACTAATATTTTTTGATAATTTCTGAGTAAATATGTTTTGTTTTATTCTGCTATCAGGTATCTTCAGTAAACTACTATTATGGACTATATGCTTGCATCCCACCAAATCCATATGTTGAAATTCAAATTCCTAATTTGATATTTAGAGATGGAACATTTAGGAGGTAATTAGGTCATGAAGGTGAAGTTCTCATAATGAGGTTAGTGTCCTTATGAGAAGAGACACGAGAGAACTTGCTATGTTCAATGCGCACACTCTCTCTCCATGCCATGTGAGGACATAAGCAGGAGGAAGACCCTCATAAGTAAGTGAATTGATCAGCACTTTGATCTTGGACTTTGCAGCCTCTGTGAGAAAGAAGTTTCTGTTATTTAAGCCACCCAGTCTATCCTATTTTTGTTAATGTGAACTGAACTGATTAAGACAATGACAGTGATTTTTTTTTTTTTACCATGGAATAATAGTAATTTTAAAACAGCATTATTCCAAGGCTTTATGTAATGTAACAAAGAATCTCAATTTGCTGGGCAAGATAAATTTTAGAGTTTTCTCATAGTGTAAAAAATACCAGTGGACATAAAGACAGAAGCAGAAGTGTACTTGGGGAAAGATGTGTGTGTGTGTGTGTGCGCCTGGGGGGAATGGAAAGTGATTATTTCCTATTTATAAAAGTTTTTCTTCCCAAAGAGGTAAGAAATGTATCAATTGTAACACATTCTACCTAGAACTCTATTTTTACTCATCTGAATATATTCTTTTTGAAAGTGTGGAGAAGACTCATTCCTTTTATAGAGTGAGAAAGAGTGCAGATATGCATTCAAACGATAACACATAGTCAAATGAGAGGAGACATACATTTAGAAGAGGAATACTGTACGGCAGAAAATAATCCAAGGCAAACTCTTCTGTGATATCATAAAAATGAAATTTTAATTCCAGTGAAGATTAACTGATAATAAAAAGAATTACACTTAAGAAGAAAATAAGCAGATTTTTTCCTATTTTATAGTTACCAAAAAAAGTCATAAATTTAATTATTTTAGGACACCGTACAATTTACATTCTCATGATATTCTATAGTAAACTAAAACACTTTTCCTAAAAGAAAATATTTTCTATAGCATGCACAAGTAATATGTATTGTCTTTTTCTCTAATATTCTTACAGTGATCATAAGCTACTTAAGTAAGAGATAACATCTTTGTATGCTATGACTCCCACAGTTACCAGAAACACATGCTTTTCACTAAGTTCAATATTGATTGATAATGACTAACACCAAAATGACCCCCAAAAAACTTTATACATTACTTTACAATTGCCTCATTGTCTTTATCCATAGTATTTGAATTATACTTGGGGCATATCAGAATATTTTCATGTAATTTACTATTGCAAGTAAAAGTGAAATCCTGCTTTGTTGTCTTATATGTATATATCTAATCAACTCAAGGCAAATTTTTTAACCCTACCTTCCCTTTCTTTCTTTCCATCCCAATCAACCTTGCCTTTATTAAGCTTATTCCAGCTGGTGGAAAAGACAATTAAAATATGTAACAAATAAATATGAGCATGTTGGACCACAAAAGAAAGAGTGTTAGGACTGGTGGAGAAGGGGCATGTATTTGAACAGAGAGTTTAGGGGTAAAAGAAGGAGGAATGTTTTACATAGAAGAAACAGCACATGCAGGAGGCAGGAGCAACCTTGACACATTTAAGGGGCAGCAAATCTGCCAGTGTGACTAGAAATAAATATGTGATAGGAGATGAAGTCAGGGAGAGAATGAAGACTGTGGGGGTGGTTTTAAACTGAATAACAACATCTAGCCAGTTTCTTAAAGGTGTCAGTCTAGTTGCTGTGTGCTTCAAAGACTTCAGTGTGAATAATAGTGGAAGCAAGATGGCTGGGAGTAGGTCATTGCAATAATCCAATTAAAAAATGATGGTGCTTCGGACTGTAATAGGTTAGTAAGAAGGATATATAGAATAGGATATTTTGGATACAGAATAAGAGAAAAAGAGAAAATTTTTAAAAATGCCTTACAGGTGTGGGTGTTTGAGGTGATCTTATTTAAGTACTGTGGCAAAAAAACAAAAAAAAATTGAATGCTAAATCTACTCTGTGGGCAAACAGAATAACATTGGCAATTTTTTAGTTGCAAAAGATAACACAAAAATTAGTTCACGAGCATTTGATAATTAATGTCATATAATGTCCAATAGTTGTTTCGTTATTGTCAAATCACATTCATTTTTATAGGTTTTCTATATGTTTTCATAGTGTTCATGAGAAATAAATAATAGAAAAGAAAGCCTTCAATTTTAACATTCTTTAGTTAAGCAGGAACTTTGTAGAAATTCCACTTTTCTATCTCATGATTGGTATTTGTGTGGTAGAGATTAGAATGATCTCTGCCAAAGCCACAAAGGATCTAACACATTGAGTTAAAGGTGATGCAAGCCATTTCATCATGTTCCCAAACAAGATTAGTTTTCTGGAAGCAGAACTGAATGGAAGCAGAGTAAAAAGACTGGTGCTTTTAAAAATGGAAAATATGTGCTGTTATGTATGGCTTTGTCTCTCTTTTCAATTCATGATATAATGGACTTTCAACTTATCATTAAATTGTCAAATATAGAAACCCTCACGAGTTACACAAATTCCATTGTTCATGTAATATTTTATTGGAGCAGCACTTTGCTTTTAATGAATATGAGAACCAAAAACTCATGTGAAATCCTGAATACTTTCCTTAAGCAATGCTGCTAAATATAACAAAAAGAGTCTTTCTTGCTTCTGGACATTTCTAGAACTTGCTGCTGACTATTGCATTATTTTGAAAGTTAAAAAACTAAACCATGGATAGAAATAAGTAAATATAAGTAAGCTATATGTCTTGAGTTGTCCTGTCTTGAAGAATCCAGATGGTTAAGGTCTGGGTTGACTGCCTTTTAATTAGAAAGAGGTTCAGGATTTTATATGGGTCCCTTCCTAAAGTATTTGTTTTCACATAATACACTGTATTCCATAGATACTATTTGCTTGATAACAGGGTGAGGCAGTAGACAAAGTACAACCTACTTTTTTTTTTTTAATTTTAAAGACGTGGAGTACAATTCAGGGTTAGGTATAAAATGTTTATTATGCATGTACCCTTGTTGATGAGGTGCGCCTTTTTTTTTTAATTGGAACAAAGCCATTGGCATTCACTTAGAATTGTGGCAAAGACTTTATAACCCACAGAGCCAAAACTATTTACTATCTAGTCCTTTACAGAACAAGTTTACTGACCTGTGTTCCTTGCTATGCCCCCCACTATGCCTCTGTATTGCTACTTCACCAACTCTTCCAGAACCCTGCAGCTATCTTTGGACTGTCTCCTAATGGAAGTCATGAGCTCCTTACCCAAGACCTCAAAATATGGCTAAGGCCAAGTTGTGATATTTAATAAAAGTTTAAGAAGCCAAGAAAGGGAAGACAGTGACTGGTAGGTAATATCTGTTTTCTGGCCTGGATGTTGGCTTACATAGGCATGTTCAGTTTGTGAGAATTAATCAAGTGGCCCACTTATAAGATGTGCACAGATCACAACACAACAAAAAAGAAAAGCAATGTATTGAGAGCTACGCAAGATGAAGAAGTATAGAACTTATAGAAAAATGAATAAATTTCAAAGAGCATTCTATTCTGCTTTAGCCATGGGCTGTGCTTCTCAAAATGGCATATTCCTGTTACTTTTTACTTAGAGGGAACTTTTAAAATTTGATACATTCAAAAAGCAAATATTATAATTTAAATATACTTTTGCCCTCCCCCCCCCCACACACACAAATTCCTTAGTCACAGGCTTTGCTTTTGTATTGGGTTGTCCTTTCTTTATCTCTTTACTTCAGAGCTGGGAGACTCATTCAGTGTGCAGAAGTGCCCATGGATCTTTCCTTTACCCACATCTAGATGCCTTACTTCCTGATTTTCTCAAAAAAAGGAGAAAATGCTTTCATACACACACACCCTTCCCAGTTCAACCTCACAATAATACCTACAATGACACAAGGGTGATCACAATGATCTCAGACTACCATTATTATACAGAATAGACTAGCTCCTGGTTGTCTTGAATGTCCATTCTGAGTACAATTTTTCTTTACCGTGAAATAATCAAAATACCTATAAAAATGTTCCTCCACAAAGAAAGCAAAAGAACTATTGGCCTTTATAATGACGTTTTCTCCATGTCCTGAACAGCTGATGGCTGATATATGCTTTAATAGCTTTAAAATGACAGTTTGCCCACCATGAGAAACTCATAGATATGATGAAAAATAGTCAAGGGAGTGCTAATTCAAATTTAAAAATTGACACTCTCTTGTGTGATGCCATTGCTTTTTGCTTTATGTGGGAACCTGTGCCTGGTAGCTTTATAGATAAAATATTCTAGGCAGGTATCTATTTTAGGGTACAGTGTCCCAAACAGACCTTGATAAGAATCACTGTGTTTGAGGGTGTGTTACTTAAAAGCATACACATTGATGAAAACAACATTTGGTAACTTTGTCCACAGTTTAAATTGAGATAGGTTTCCAGCTGCTACTGCTATAAAATGAAAACTAAAATTACATTGACAAACAAACACACTCAAAGACTTTGTTATACTCAAATTTACATTTGTTTACTCAAAGGAGGAAATTGTTTCCTTTAAGCACTGTTAGCTCAAGCTCAAATTCATGGAAATTGGATCATGAGCCTTCACTGTGCTCAGAAAGTGCTCCAGGCAACCCACTCCATCCTATATCAAGTCACATACTCATTATTTACTAAGAACCTGTTATCTTCTTTTTTTGAGTAATAGTCTCACTCTGTTGCCCAGGCTGGAGAGCAGTGGTGCCCTCATGGCTAATGCACTCATAACCTGTTACGCTCAAGTGATTCTTCTGCTCAGCTTTCCAAGTAGCTGGAACTTCAGGCCCTCACCACCATGACCAGCTAATTATTTTTTTGCTAAGTTGCCCAGGTTACTCTCGAGTCCCTGGGCTCAGGCAATCGTCTCACCTCTGCCTCTCAAAGTGCTGGGATTACAGGCATGAGCCACTGTTCCCAGACTCTTTCTTTTGGCAGTAGTGGGAATCTGTTGGGAGAGGGGAGTACACCTCATCAACAAGAGTACCTTCATAATGAACATTTGTACACCTAACCCTGAATTGTACCCCCATATCTTTAAAATAAATTTTTTTTTTTTTAAAAGGTGAGCATAACTTCTGGGGATTTAAGCTTCATTATGATTAAATTTAAAAATTATGTAAATCTTCCTGACTTGACTCTTCCAATAAATAGTTTAAGGGAGAGAATTTTCTAATTTTTGTAGGTAACAGCTCTTTTCCTGCTTCCAAAATGTTTTTTTACTTGTCTGTAAGAAAAAAAATTAACAAAAATTAAAACAAAATAAAAATAAAAATGGATTTTGGGGGTACAATAGTTTTGTTACATGAATATATTGCAAAGTGGTGAACTGGGCTTGTAGTGTAGCCGTCACCTGTATAATATACATTGTACCTAATAGGTAATTTCTCATCCCTCACATCCCTCTTTCCTTTTGGAGTCTCCTGTGTCTGTTATTTCACACTCATATCCATCTATACACATTATTTAGCTTCCACTTATAAGTGAGAACATATTGTATTCGACTTTCTCAGTTATTTTATTTAAGGTAATGACTACAGTTTCATCCACGTCGCTGCAAAAGACACGCTTTTATTCTTTTTTAATGGCTGAGTAGTACTCTATGCAACACTAAAACACTGTGGTAGGAATGCAAATTAGTACAATCTCTATGGAAAACAGTATGGAGATGTCTCAATAAACTAATAATAAGAAACTGTTTTCTCTTTCACCACCTACCTTTTCATCTTTTCATCTATCATCCTGGCTTTGTACTGAGAGTCATCTTCATATGCTTTACCTGGGGTGCCTCCCTGGGATGCTGCATCTAGTCTTTGTTGGCTATCTTCACACTTTAGCCCAAAGACCTGATATAGGGCTCAGAGACCTGTACCCTACTAGCAGTACAACGTCTTTTCACTCTCTGGGCACTAATAGTGATGTGTGTGCTTGTTTTGTTAGCTCATTTAAGGAAGTCGGGGAAAAGAGGAATTTCTTCTTTAATCTACAGCTCATATCACTTCTAAGAAAGTTATTGTTGCATTTGTAAATGAATCCTCTTCCAGACAGATTGCATAGAAGTAGAAATAATGCTGTTAAATAAAATGCTTTAACATTTATGGGTATAATTTGCCTAGTCTGAAGATACCTGTTCAAGGTAGAGTGACTTAGATTTTAGGCATGATTTGCAGATTATATATTATTCCATAATTTAAAAGACAGCACTGCTTGAGTTTCTCCTAACAGTACCTGCATTAAAGGTGAAGGACGCATGGGGAAATGCAACCAAAACGGATGCATAAGGCACAGTCTCCATTTACAAGGATCTCAGTGCAAGTTGCTGCCTAGACAGAATTTGAGTAGGGCTTGAGGTAGAGCGAGTAACCATCTTGATTTTCCAGAACATGGGACTTTGAGTCATAAATTCAGGAGAGTCCCAGGCAAAAAGACTGGAAAGATTAAAAACTTTCTCCAAAAGAGATTGCCAATGTTATTCTGTTTGCCCACAGAGTAGATTTAGCGTTCAAATTTTTTTTTTTTTTTGCCACAGTACTTAAATAAGATCACCTCAAACACCCACACCTGTAAGGCATTTTTAAAAATTTTATCTTTTTCTCTTATTCTGTACCCAAAATATCCTATTCTATATATCCTTCTTACTAACCTATTACAGTCCGAAGCACCATCATTTTTTAATTGGATTATTGCAATGGTCTCCTCCCAGCCATCTTGCTTCCACTATTATTCACACTGAAGTCTTTGAAGCACACAGCAACTAGACTGACACCTTTAAGAAACTGGCTAGATGTTGTTATTCAGTTTAAAACCACCCCACAGTCTTCATTCTCTCCCTGACTTCATCTCCTATCACATATTTATTTCTAGTCACACTGGCAGATTTGCTGCCCCTTAAATGTGTCAAGGTTGCTCAGAATATGTTAGTACAGAGTCAAATTTATACTGTCTAACTGTAATCAGACCAGGATTCAACTAATTTTTTCTATGAAGGGTTTTGTGAATCACATAATTGTTTACTACAACTATTTAACTCTGCTATTGTAGCATGAAAGCAGTCAGAGACAATGGGTAAATTAATGGGTGTAGCTGTCTTTTAATAAAACTTTATTTACAAACGCAGGCCATGGACTAGATTTGGCCCACACATTGCATATTGCTGACCCTACAATTTATGTTAATATTGTTTTCTATATGTTCCATTGATGTTCACAAATATTTAGGAATATACACACTTGTGTTGCCATGTGATTTACAAGGAGTATTTATATTGTTGCCATCACATATATTTACAGAAGGGGTGCCACAGAATTTAAAACATTGCATAGAAAGCAGAGGAACATATAGAACTTGGGTTATTATATTAAAAACTATTATACCAATCTAATCTCTAGGATCATTTTAAGCTTTACTTCTTGTAATCTTCTAATGTATTTATTTATGTAAAAGTTTGAAAAAGGAAAGTTGTTAATTGGGTGAGGCTACATTTAAAATATACTTTTATATAGCCCACAACTTTTCACTACTTTCATTATATTCCATAAATTTTATCCATACCTATCTTGAGAAATATTTTTAAAATTCAAAATGCAGGCAGTAGTATCTTTTAGAGCAACAGCTTAGTTGCAAGTCACCTCCCTTCCCTCTGCTCCAGCCAAAACTCCAGTGGCTCTCCTCCATTTCTTCTACCTGCCATACTTCCTTTTGCCATCTACCATTGTCTCTGTTCTTCCCTCTACTTGGAATGCACTCTTTTCTTTTGTCAAGTTAAAACTGACCATCTTTTAGATTGCAGTCAAGTGTTGTTTTTTCAGGAAATTTTTTCTATTCTCCCTGAAGTGTCAAACTCCCTATCAAAGACTCTCATATTACTGATATTCCTTACTCTTTTTTTCTTTTTATGAATTTGTCTCAGCTGAAATTTTGTGATTTTATGTTTTATATTATACATTTTTAAGGGATGTCTTCTACTACTCTCTGTTGTACACTCTAACATAAGAGTGATTGTGTCTGGTTTTGCTCACCAATAAATTTCCAGAGTGTAACATGGTGTCTGACACAGTGAACATTTAAGCGATAGATTGAATAAATGAATATTAAATGAATAAAATTTTAATTTGACAGAAATAAGAGACCAAATACATAGGAGATGGGAGAAATTTTAAAAAATATAATTAGTACTAGAATAAATTTTTAAAGAAGTCATTTTTACTCGGTATTGTTATGTAAAGATTTAAAAAATTGTAATGTAGACATCACTGGAAAAATTTATTTGCTTTTTAATTATCACATAGTAATAGAAAAACATGTATTAGTGTAGAATATGCTTCAGATCCATAATAGGTTTTTATTGTGACAATATTAAACAATGTTAAAAATTACCTCCTAATTAAAGTTTGTTTCTATACTCCTCACTGTTTGCGGATCAAGATATTGACAACCAGTATCATAATTATAGCTTAATCTTGTTTTTCTTTGCTAGAGTTGCTATTAGCATTTTTTTTCTTTGTCAATATGGATGTCACATAAAGTGTTGCTTTTTTGTAATGATGGGAAAATTGCAGCTGTTTCCATATTCAGTGCAAAGTTGAAAAAGAGATCATTATGGATTATCAATCACTATGTGTGTGTGTGTCAATTAGTGGCAGTTTATATTCAGAATATTGTGTTTTTCTTTCTTAGAGACTACAGAACTTATGGCCACTACCATGTGCATCCACCTGAGTAAAACAATGAGAAGGCATCTATGGATCTCATTCTTAAAAGTCACCACACCATTGCCTAAGGAATTCCAGTGGAAAATGATAGAAACAGAGCTGAGGTTTTTCACTCTGTTTTCCTGTGCTGATAATTTTAGTGTTCATAGCATCTACTTCAAGGACTTGGTCACTGAACTAAAATTAAGGAGAACTGGATGTATATTTTGCTCGTTAAGTTGTTAAAAGCCAATCTAGACCAGTGGTTCTCTATCTTGACTGCACATTATAATTCAACAATCACCAATGCCCAAGTACTACCCCTCAAGATTACTAAGTAATTGGCTTGGAATGTGGCCTGGCCGGTGAAATTTTTGAAAGTTCTTGGGGTGATTATGCCACCAAGTTTAAAAATCATTGTTGTAGGAAAGTTTGAACTTCAGAAAAATTGAAAGCAAAACAAACAAACAAAAATGGGGGAAAAAACTCCATTGTCTGTGAGGATAGTTTACCTTTTTGGATAGTTTACCTTTTGATTTCATTGTAATTGCTATTCGTACTGAGCAGCAATCTCACCTAAGAGGGTGTCAGAAATGTGGACTCTCAGTCCCATCTTATGATTACTAAACTGGAGTCTGCATTTCAACAGGCATGTTTGAGAAATGTATGTTTATGGCACATTTATTTCCTTCTTCACCTTATTTATTACTCCTTCCAGGGTTTTTTCAGCCTGTTTGTCTTCTGCTGTCAAAGGATATCAGATATCACTGGAATAGATGGCCAATCATTCTGAAAATAGTTGATCATTTAAGTCACCCAAATTTAAAGCTTCTTAGTCAGAAATTGCCTTTCTATGGGTATATTCTGAATTTCTTTGAATACAGAAAGATATTTTAAATTGTTTTAAAAAATACTTTTATGTACAGTTTTCAAAAAAATAATCCACTGGTTTTTATTAGGTATAGCACTCATAGTTGTGACTTTTGTATTTTGCTATAAGGCATTTTAATATGTACTTCAAATTTTGGTACATAATTTCTCTGGTGAAGGATATTTCAGGAATTAAATGACTTTTTTTTTTCTCTGAAGACTGATGCTTCCAAGATAAAATGTTTTTAAATACTTCTAATATTTTATCTTGTTTTGAACCTTCAACAAAGAAAACTTTCTGATGTCTCAGTGTTCACTGTGAAGAATACTTGGAACTTTCATTTACCCTTCTGTTATATCTGTAGAAGAATTTGCATCTGTCTGAGTGGACAGTTTTGTTATTTAAATCAATCTAGTAGCAAAACCATTTTGATACTGAGTTATCCAGTATTGCAAATTATAGTTTAACTGGCTATTAACAAAGTTTGGGTAGTTCTGTCTCTTTGTTCTTGAATTAACTGCAGAGCAGTTTCTTGCCTGCTGAATCAGCTCTTGTCATTAGCACTGTTTCCCATCTAAGCTAACTGACATTTTATCTACTCTATTCCTTTCACTTGATATGGTGCTATGACTGGGCTCCATATTGTAAATTGATAGAAATTATATGAAACAAGCTTGTCTGGTATTCTGCAATGACAAAAATTAATTACTTCATAATTAAGGATAAAGATGTGGCAGTGAGTTTCCAACCATGTGGTTTTCTCGCACATCTTGTGACATTTTGCAGCAGTTGGTTCATTGCTAGTTATAATTTTGTAATGTAGTACTAGTGCAAATTATTTTCTGCAAATCAAACTTGTCATGCATGGTAAGAAGACATGGGGTCCTTTGGGAAAGGATAACATTTGGCAGAAATGAGACACTTGCTTTGACTTTCATACTAACCTTCATGTTGGATAAGATTAACTAGTCAGCATGGACATGAGTAAAAGTTAAACTCCCTCATCAGAAGGAAATTTTTTAAATAATTATATAAAGTAGGATCTCATTTTTAAGTTCATTACCACTTAAGGGCATATTATTTGACTACATGGAAAATGAAACTTACTTTATTTCATGATTTGGTGCTCAACCATTTTAAAAATTGTTCTTTTCTTATCATGTCTTGGCTTTGAACCTTCACTCTCTTCTGATTTCCTTACATTAAATTATGACTGAATTTTTGCTTTCTGGTTGTTGATATTGGATTGATCATGGCTGTTAACTTTGTCAATCAGTTCACCTAAATCAACTTCTTTCACTGCAACTCCTAGAATACCCAGACTACTTTTCTTGATCCTAGGTTATTGTTTGACTTGACATGAGTCTTAATCTGATCTCTACAAATTTTGGATCTTTTGTTTTTCTTGAGTTAATGGCTAAACTTCAAGAAATGAACAATAACATCTAACTTTTGAAGATTTTATTTTTTAGGTAGAATTTGACCAGGAGATTTAGATAATATTCCTTACCTAACAGATACGAAACACAGTGAGGTGAACATTTTTCAGAGCCAATTTAGACCTCCTGAAAATGATAGACAAAGCAGGTGATAAAAGGTGAGCATGATTTCTAGGGATTTATGCTTCATTATGATTAAATAAAAAGTTATGTAAATCTTTCTGACTTGACTCTCCCAATAAATATTCATTTTAAGGATGGAAATTTTCTAATTTCCACAGGCAGCAGCTCTTTTCCAGCTACCAAAATCTTTGTTTGGTGTTTCCAGGCAAATGGATCACAAAAGAAGACTGGAGTCTTGATCTTAATATCAGACCAAACAGCCTTTAAGCTATCAAAAATTTAAAAAGATATAAAAAGACACTACCTAATGATAAAAGGTTCAATCCACCAACAAGACA
>CAUYQG010036499.1:0-12146 GCA_963574415.1 Tarsius wallacei | reverse complement strand
ATTACAGCAGTCACAGGAAACTAACAGCAGGCAACAGGGTATTTATAAAGCCTTATTTTCTTTCTAAGGAACAAAAAGTTTATTTCCTAAGCAGTGAGACGATATGGAATAATTTTTAAGAAGGATGATTTTCTTTTTTTTTGAGTTGAATTCTCACTCTGTCTCCCAGACTGGAGTGCAGTGGCCGCTCCCGGCCACTGCAGCCTTGACATGCTGGGCTCCGGCGATCCTTCTGCCTCAGCCTTCCAAGTAGCTGGAACTACAGGCGCGTGCTACCACACCCGGCTAATTTTTGATTTATTGTAGAGATGAGGTCTCGCCCAGTTGCCCAGATGGGTCTCGAACCCACGGGCTCAGGCAATCCACTCACCTCAGCCTCCCAAAGTGCGGGATTACAGGCTGAGCCACTGAGCCCGGCTAGCATTTATACTTTAAGTCATTTGTAAATTGTTGTGATTATATTTGGGATACTTTACTGAGAGGAGGCTTCCATAGAAGGAGAAAGAATGTAGGGCTTTTGGCTTTCTACAGAGGAGGTTGGAAAGATGAGCGGTGTCTCCATAAAATAATGTGGGCAGAAGGTAAGCATAATGGCATGCTTCTGCTGGTTTTGCTAGGATGTTCTTTCGAGTTCTAGGTAAGTATAAAGTTCCAGGCACTGAATTATACCACAGATAGAATGAAAGGTAAAATAGGGAATCTTTTTTGTCTATAATTAGTAATCACTGGTGTTTTCTTTATTTCAGAGCACAAAGTTATCATTGTTGGGCTGGATAATGCAGGAAAAACTACCATCCTTTACCAATTGTGAGTATTAACCACCTTGAAAGTTTTATTTTGTTTCTAGTTAGTTTTTCTGCCTGGATGATAATCTGATCAGTGAAAGCAATAAAAAATTACTTGGAACCTAAGTTACTCTTTAAGAAAACAGCTTGGCCATAAACCAAGGGGTAAATTTAAGCAACTGTGTGTAGAGAGCTAGAAATTTACAGCACTGAGCATGTTGTTTAGTTGTTTTGCACTCAAGTTCTTTTGTTTATAAAAAGCTGAAAAATTTCTGTAGTTTCCTGGAATGTTCAAGAATATTCCAGATAGTCTATTATCTAGTTCCAGTTAAAACCCTTAGCTTGCTCATGTATGAGCTAGTGGGAAAGAATATTTGGGTATAAAATATAAAAAGACATTATGCTGATTTGTCCTTGGTGAAAAAATTATTCAATCAAGCTAACTTCCTTGCTAATTATAATATATATGTGAACTTTTTTCCCCAGTTCTATGAATGAAGTTGTACATACATCCCCTACAATAGGAAGTAATGTAGAAGAGATAGTGATTAATAATACACGTTTCCTAATGTGGGATATTGGTGGCCAAGAATCTCTTCGTTCTTCCTGGAACACTTACTATACTAACACAGAGGTAATGTTTCTTACTGTGCTAAAAATTCTGTGAGCAGAATACTTGGGAAACACTAGATTTGAAACCTCATAGTTGATCTTTTTGAAAAATTACAGTATGTTAATATATAGTGACTTTAAGCATAATGAAGTCTTTGATTTCCTATTTTAGTGTCATTGCTGAATATATCTATGATCATTGAACCTCTGAAGGAAGAACTGGTGGTTGATTAGTCTGATTCTGTAATTATTCCAGAGCCTGTCTTAAGTAGTTGTTTTTATATTGACTTCCATCTCACAGTTTGTAATTTCATTTCTCTCTTACTATGATTCCCCGAGTAGGGAAAATCCTAGTTAAATGAGAGGGTTTGACTCTTAGCCAAAGCTTTACAGTGTATTTTTTTTATATACTGCAATTGCATGTTAAATAATTTTTTCCTGTTGACTGTAAAGCATTTCAGGCATTATCATATATTTTTATTAACACATTATTTCCCCAAAGAAAATTTCTGACTTATGACATTTGAGTACTTCATTATATAGACCTGTAAATTAAAAGGCTATGATAGTGGTTTCTGTAGTGCTCATTATAAGTTAACTTAACATACTCTAAATTTATACAAAGCTGATTTTTAAAAGTCATTAGGATGCTGTTAAGTATCTCTAATAACCTGATTTCCCAACACTTCGTTAGGCATTTTAATTATGTTTTTTGGAGAAGGAAAGGTATGTATGATTATAAAGATGTAAAGATGGTACTCCTGCATGTGATGCTATAGGTATCAAAGTCATGCCAACAACTTGAAAATTAACAGCTTTATTATACTACCTTAGAATAGAATAGGTTTTACAGTAATAAAGCCACCTATCAGTAAGCTACAAGTGAGGGAAGAGGCAAAGTAGCAATTCTTTCATTCATTTGCCTTTTGGTTGGTGAAATCTGAAGAATAGAAAGGACTCTGAAGATCATAGTGGTTGACTTAGAAATTAAGACCTAGTTCTAAAAAATAAATAATGTATGTTAATAATAGGTGGTCCGAATTAACTTGGGCATCATAAATGGCCGCCTTATAAAGTGAGTAAGTTTACTCTTCATCTACTCCTATTCCCTCTTGCACTCTGGTGCTCATGGAGTTGAGGAAGAGGAGCAGTGGAGCTCAGTCCCATTCAGCCTTCGCAAGTCTTCCGTTGTGTCTTCTGATACCAGTTCCATTTTGCGTGCAGGTAGCAGGTGCCATCAATATAAGCAAGCTTGTTTTTAGATACAGATTTTTTCAATCTGTGGAATAATAACTATCTGGAAGTAACTTAAATTTAGAATCATAGTGTATTTTTATTGGCTTCTAGTGCTAATGGTTGGATACGGGCCTATTAGCATTTAAGATATTAATTTAGAAAACAGACATGTTATATATTGGTTAGACTATTAATATCATAATCTCTTTTCTTTAAAAACTCATAAATATACTTGAATTAGAAATTACCAGACCCTTAGGCTTCACAATGTATGTAGTAGATATCTCCAATTCTCCAACAATGTCATATGATTCTAATTTATTGATATTAGCCTATTAACCAAATAAGTACTTTATAAATTTTAAAAATTATGTAATCACTAATATTTTTTTGTAATTGTTTTAGTTTGTAATAGTTGTTGTGGACAGTACAGACAGAGAGAGGATTTCTGTAACTAGAGAAGAACTCTATAAAATGTTAGCACATGAGGTAAGTAGTCTTTTTACATTAGATGTGGGGGAAGGGTATTTGTATTCCATTTATTCCTTCTAGTTTCTCATGAGGGTGCTATCTATTTCAGATTTTTAAAATAATTAGTTATCTGTTGGCCATGCCTGCTTTATTGTTTTGACACTTCTCAGATTGGGAGTGTACAAATATCTGAAAGCTGCAGAATGATTATTGAGTCAGTTGTAAAACTCTATTTCACTTCTCCTAGATAAGTTTGTTTTAGAAGTTTTCCTGGGCATGAAAAATTCCTATAAGTGACTTTCATTTTGCATTTTGAATAAATTGATTGTACCGAGGGTTGTCACTGGAAATATGTGAAAGTACCTGAGTGCGTAGCAATTCTTGATTATCACTCAGGTAGCAGACTAATATTTAAATGCAATTGCTCTTAGGTTTCTCTGATATTCCCATAGACTAAACCAAATTATTTGGCTAGATATATTTTCTGAGTCCCTGAAAAATATTTCTGTGACATAAGTTAAAAAATAAACTGAGTAATATAGCCAATTTGGTAAAATATAAAATTACATAATATTGTGCTGGCAGTTGATTATTTTTGAATGCCTTTTATTAATTTGTAATAAATGCTACTTTCTTAACTTATATTTATAGGTAAGACTGTAAAGTTAATACTTAGATGAGAATTTTTTTATTTTAGTGGGATTTTTGTAAAGCTTAAGAAAATTGAGCTATCTTTGTAGTGAAACTTTATGTTAATTTTAATATTGATTTAATGATTTACGTTTGAGATTTGCTTTAAGAATTGTGATATGTTTTAGGCAACCTTTCGAGACTTTTTAAGAAACCTAGTAAAGTCTTTTTTGTAACTTAAAGTTCCTCATTTTCCTTGTGATCATGGCCACCAAAATGCACCTTTTCCTGTTTTGGACTCTTAATTCTGATGGCTGTATTTGAACTTCCTCAGGTTTAAAAAAAATACATTTTGCCATTATGCATTCATTTGCCAAGTTCCAATTCTAGTTTGGGATATGAGGAATAACCCATAAATGAGGCAGAAGACCA
The DNA here is from genome assembly GCA_963574415.1 of Tarsius wallacei. NCBI lineage: Eukaryota > Metazoa > Chordata > Mammalia > Primates > Tarsiidae > Tarsius > Tarsius wallacei. The sequence goes on along the minus strand of CAUYQG010036499.1, from coordinate 7,980 downwards.
AGGATATTTGTTTTTTCCTTTTCAACTTTGTGCTTTTGTAAAAATGCAAGATTCTTCGGTTTATTCCTAAAGGGTTGTTTTACAAAGACCTTGGAAAAAGAAAAGTACATGTAAATATTTGTCTCTTGGCTATATTTTTTACTCTGTTAACAGGTAGCCTCCCTATTTGACTTTTATTCTAATTCGCCAATATGTAGCAGGATCAGTATATGAAAAACCCAGTAGTAGGTTCAGACAAAGCCTGCGAATTTTACAAGCTGAGGTTATTCATTTGGGTGAGTCACTTAACCTAGTCTGTTGGTGAGTACACTGAAGCCCAGAAAAGTTATATAACTTGACCTTAAGACCAGAATCTGAATTTAGGTCTTCTCATTCAGGCTCTTTACTAGGGGAAGAAAAAAACAGACATAAATAGGGCCTACCTGGAAAGTGAAAGAAGACTAAATGTGGAGCTTATCAGAGAAGAAAGGAATTACAGATGAAGTTGGTAGCTAGAGCAAGCCACTCAGTAGGGTCAAGAAGAGCCAAAGGCTGGGCACAGTGGCTCAAGCTATAATCTCAGTACTTTGGGAGGCCGAGGTGAGGGAATTGCCTGAGCCCACTGGTTCAAGAACAGCCTGAGCAACTTGGCGAAACCACATATCTACAATAAATCAAAAAATTAGCCGGTCGTGGTAGCATGCTCCTATAGTTCTGGCTACTTGGAAGGCTGAGGCAGAAGGATCGCCTGAGCCCAGCAGGTTGACGCTGGGGTGGCAGTGAGCATGCCACTCCAGTCTGGGCGACAAAGTGGGACTCCAACTCAAAAAAAAAAAAAAGGAAGAGCCAAACAGGCAGATTTCTGGGGAGGGACAAATGGATTAAAGATTGAGAATTAAAGTTTAAGAAACAAATTGACAACTATACATATATAGCATATAGAAAATGCTAAGTAAGTGTGTCTTACAACTGCTGTTAATCATCTTGACTAAACTAAAATGCATGTTGCACTCTTTAGAACAGAAATCTGTACTATGTAGTAGTAAGGATTTTAAAGTGTTTGAAATGGCTTAAGTACAGAAACTCAACATTGTTCACCTTTTACCTCTTGCTAAGTTGATAAACCGCCTTAATTCAGCATATCTATTTTTTTACTGTCATAATGCATAGTTGTTTTGAAGTTATATAATAAAAAGATTTTCTTTTCTCTCTTCCTAAATATTTTTAAATAGGTAAAATAGCTTAAAAACAAAAAGTCAAGAACCCTAGATTTAAAAAAATTTTGAGTCTTTGAGAGCTAGAAAGAATGACATTCAATTTTTTTTAGACCTTTCAATAATTGGCTTTGTTTCTTATGTTTTCCAATATTCAATCCAAGAGCTTCTACAAATAATTTTGTCACTAAGAGTGATGAATACAAATTATTTTTAAATCAGATAACATAAACTATGTGTCTTAACTTGTACCAAGTATTTGTGTTAGAAGTTTGTTCTTTGAACATGCCAGCATTAGCAAACCTGACCTATAAAAGACTTCAACACACACTAGCAAGAGATACTGAAACCTAGAAGATAGGAAGATAGGAATTAAATCCTATGGAAAGTCCATCGACTTAGTGACTCAGCCACATATCAACTATTGATAATTATCCCATTTTCTGTTTAGGCGAAGAGAAAAATATGTACAGTATATCCTTAATAATGAGTATATATGTGCAAGTTACAGTATATCCTTTCAGATTTTTTGCCTTTTATATATACAGGCGAACTGAACTATAGGTGAAACTAGTTGAACATGAAACCTTTTTTTTTTTTTTGAGTTGGAGTCTCACTGTCGCCCAGACTAGAGTGCAGTGGCCGCTCCCGGCCACCGCAGCCTTGACCTGCTGGGCTCCGGCGATCCTTCCGCCTCAGCCTTCCGAGTAGCTGGAATTACAGGCGTGCGCTACCACGCCCGGCTGATTTTTTGATTTATTGTAGAGATGAGGTCTCGCCAAGTTGCCCAGATGGGTCTCGAACCCGCGGGCTCAGGCAATCCACTCACCTCAGCCTCCCAAAGGCGCGGGATTACAGGCTGAGCCACCGAGCCCGGCTTGAACATGAAATCTTAAAACTGCTAGCATTCTAGCAGTACTGTATTATTCAGGTAACTGTATCGACTGTGGTAGCATTAATAGCTGCCATCCTGCAGAGGGCACTGTAACTAAAAGTCAATTTGATTGTTATATAAAACATTTTGCCTAATTCTCTTTAACCAAATAAGAAATATACTAATCTTTTTTTTTTTTGCATCAGAATCAAAGAAGTCATCAAAATTATATTCTAACAAGAGTAAAATAATGTGGAGCTATGTCTTTTTGTACCTACTAAAAACTATTGCTTTAAACACATATGCATATTATTAAAACCAAAATAGCTCACTGAAATCCCTAAGAAAAAGAAAGCATTCAAAACAGTTGAGAAAAGTTGCAAGTATAGCATCAAAACCTTAGTTTTGTCAATGTTTCTTAATGTATATAGAAAGAAATTTATGAGCATTTAATTCACTAATTCAATGTATCCTTCATGTATCTGTGGCCCAGTATTCCTGAAAGGAATTTAGGGTGTCTATTAACATCCTAAAATTGCACCTGAACTGGAAAATATTTTTTGTATGTATATGTATGTGCATTTTTATGGGGAAAGGTTAGTAACTTTGAATAGATTATCAAGGAAGTCTCTGGCATTTAAAAGTTTTGGGGTAGGAAGGAGTGGAGCAGAGACTAAGAACCTTTGGCCTGTTTTGTGAGTAAAACATACTAGTTATTTGGGTATGCAAATTTGGAAAAGGGTTAGTGTGATTGGTGTCTTGCTCAGGTCAGATACCCAGTAAATGTTAGTCGTGAGGAACAAATTCAGAGAGTTAAAAAACTTGCCTCTGAATCATACACATAAACTTACTGAACTAATACATAAGTGATAAGTGGTAGAACTTACTTCTAATTGGGGAAATTTGTTAAGTTTAATGCTAGTCCAAGATAGCTCAATTGTATATTCAAATATAATACATTTTTATGAATAAAGATAGGGATGTTAGTTAGCATGAGTAGGATTCGTTTAGGATAGCCCCTCACCTGGGAATTAAGCCCTAAGACTTAAGGTATACATTGTAATGAATTCATTTATTTTCTGTGCACCTAGAAGGTACTAGCTATGTATATAGATACATATACATACAAATACATTGTTGAGAGATTTGCAATGTAGTCACTCAAATAATTTTCTATAGAGCTTAATTCTCTTGCTGAACTCTAGTTAGGAAAGGCTGGTTTAGGAGAGTAGACAAAAGGAAATACTTATGCAGGAGAAATGATTTGAACAACATAGAAATAGTAATGCCCAAGACTGTTTAGAAAGCAGTAGATAGATTGCTAATTAAAGCAGTGTATATAGCAGGTGATGTAAGGTCAAACAGAAAAGTATAGGGAGGGTAAAATTTTGGAGAGCTTTTGAGTGCTCGGCTAAAGGACAGTTGTTAGTACCCATTTAAACCCAGTTATGAATTGGGGTGGTGAGTAGTATATATTTGAAAATATTTCTGTTATACCTAACCCTGAATTGTATCCCACATCTTTATAGGAAAAAAAGTAAAAAAAGAAAATATTGCTGTTAAATACAGCACTTAGGACTATAAATATAGTATAAGACTAGAAGAAATATGTAAATACATACAAGTAAAGTTTACTTTCTATCAATATGTGAAATGCTTTCTATCAAGCTGTGAGATACTTTTATGTCAAATAGTTGAGAAATTTTAGGTTACTAAGATTGTAAAAAATGTTCTGTTAATTACATTGAAAAATATGTGGAAAAATGTACTGGCCTTTACAGTTTTATTTGCTTTAATAGGACCTAAGGAAAGCTGGATTGCTGATTTTTGCTAATAAACAAGATGTTAAAGAATGTATGACTGTAGCGGAAATCTCCCAGTTTTTGAAGCTAACTTCTATTAAAGATCATCAGTGGCATATCCAGGCATGCTGTGCTCTTACTGGCGAAGGGTAAGAAGTCTTCCTCTTAGATAACATGTTTAGCTTAGAAACATGTATATTGTCTTAAAATTCATAAGTATTTAAAGATATTTTGTAAAAATCATTATAAGGGAGAGATGAAAGATGACCATGTCTATAATCAGAGACATTTTAGGGTGGTTCTATAAGTGACCAAGCACGCAAAATAAGCAAAATACACGTAAACCTACTGAACTAATACATAGGCATATAGCTGATATAGTTGCTATAGAAGCTCAGAGAAATGGGAGTGTCAAAAAGAGTTGGAGAAGTTAGGAAATGTGTCTTAACCATTTGTGGTGGAAGTTAAAATTTTACGCTTGATGAGCATGTCTTGTGTTTGGAGTGCTTTTAATTCTCATAAAAATTCTATAGAATAATTGTCTTTAAGTCATATTCTATGCACAAAAAAGCTGAAATAGAAGAGTATGCATGTGTAAGACTAGTTTGGGGACACTGTTGCCACAAATGTGGTCAAGAGGGAGTTGTTGCACTAAAAAAAAAATTTGGAAGAATTGAAGAGAATGTGACATGAGGGTCCTTGGGTCTGGAATGATAAGTGGTAGAGGAGAGGTGGGTGCCTACAGTAGAATTTTGCCCTGGTCTAGTGCCTAGAGGTGGAAGTATTTCAAGAATTAGGTGGTGTGGTCAGCATTATCAAATGTAAGGTCAAGGACCAGGAAGATAGAGTACCACTGAATTTAACAATAAGTAAATAAATTTAATCAAGTAGTTGGTCAGAACAAATTCTGTGAGTGTCAAGTAAGTATAGGTTAAAGAGGAAGTGGATTTTAGGAAACAAAAATAGCATTTGTAAACTCTTGAGTGTGACAATAAGAGGAAGGAGAGATGAAATAGAGGAGTTTGGAAATAAGATAAAAAGCTAAAAGGAGGACCAAGCTAAAGCAAAGTTTTTGCTTGATTTTCCAAAATGCAGTCGTTCTGCATATACAGTCATGTACCCTGTAACAATATTTTAGTCAACGACAGACCATAGACACCAATGGTGATCTCATAAGATTAAAATACCGTTATGTTTACTGTACCTTTTCTATGTTTAGATATATTTAGGAACAGAAGTACTTATGGTATTTGTAACAATGCACTTCTCAGGATGTGGCCCCATTGTTAAGGGGTGCATGACTGTGTTTTAAAACAGAGGAAAACGAATTATATTAGAGACGAAGGATTAGCAATAGAGGTCTTATATTTTGGGTTGAGGTTCTGGAAATGTCAGGAAAGGACAAAAGCTTGGGGCATAGATAGATGGATTTGCTCAAGTGGGAGAAATTCTTTCCCTTTTGAGACCATTATGAAGAGTGAACCAATATAGGGAGTTATTGAAGCCAAATCTTAGTGAAATAAAAGGCACTATTACAGACACTTGGAAGAGCATAATTAGAACCTTAACAAAGCAAACCTGCTCATTAAAAAAAAAGCCACAGATGATACCAATTGTTCATGTATTCATTTACGTGAAAATACATTACATATTTCTTTGTCAGATAGTTTAAGACATGTTGAGATAGATATATGAGGGAGGACCAATAAAACAATTTATTTATAAAAAGTTGTGTATTTATTCTTACATGTTTAAACTTCAGTAACCTTCAAAGTACTCTCCGTTTGATGCAATACTCCTACTGAGACGCTTTTTCCACTGCTCAAGAACGGTTTTTGAACTTGTTGATTTTGATGTCTCCTAGTGCTTCTGCCATTTTTTGTTTCACCTCTTCCACGTTGGCAAAATGTTTCCCTTTGACGACTTTTTCATCTGGTAAACAAAAAAATCACTCAGGGTGAGATGGCTGAAGAGAGAGGATAGGTTACAGGGGTCATGCTGTCTTTGGTCAAAAACTGCTGAATGTTTAGTGTGGTGTGGGCAACTGTGCTTGTGTATCATCCATCATGAAATGGGCAAACGTGTTGAAAGAATCTCCAAAAAAAGTTCACTGACAGTGAATACAGCCTCTCACAATGCTAGCTGGTATACTGATGCTGATGGGTTCCTAGAACACTTACCTAGTAGGGAAAGCCTGTACTATAATGGGTCCTCCCTTGTAAATCTTTTGTCTATCAAGCAGAAGCACTGATTATAATATTAAATTTGGCAATAAAGACAAGTCATCTATGATTGACATAAAATTTAATTTGTATGCTTTGATAATTGAGTAATTTGTAAAGTGTATCATTAGTTAATAAGGATATGAATTCTTATTTTAAAAAGAAGAGAAGCAGTTTCATTTGAAAAAATGGAAAGCAGTAGATGATGGTGTCTTCACATTTTGGTTCACATGGTCTTCTGTTTGCAGCAGTTAGCAAGTTAAAATGTTTAGTTTTAAGGGAAATGTTCTGTTTCCTTTCTACAGTCTGACTACCTTGGTCTAAATTTTTGGTTTTAGTATTTATTGGTTGGTATTTTGACGTAATGGGTTGGAAATCACAAACTTTGGAGTGTGGCCTCATTTGACTCCCACTTCTGCCATTTGCTAACCTTGCCAAGGCTGGGTTTCCTGTGTAACATTGGAAAGGTTCTGATCTCAGTGTTATGACCATTAATTAAGATAATGGATATTAAGTCCTTAGTACACTTTCTAGTTGCTATTAGGTAACTACTGTTCATTTAACTGTTTGGAGTTAAATAATCTGTTTACTTGTTATTTTTATTATTTTGTACTATTTCCAATCAGTAGTTTAAAGGTAAGGAATTTAGTCATAGGAATATGGGCTAACCACCCCAAAACAATTCATTTATTTGCCTCATTGCTGTCTCATGTGTGTGTGTGTGTGTGTGTGTGTGTGTGTGTGTGTGTGTGTGTCTGTCTTCTTTAACATTATTAAACTTAACACAAAAATTTGAGACTTTTTTATTTTTATAGCATAGCTTTTTCTTTTTTTTTTATTAGTATTTTTTATTATGATATTGTGGGGTACAGTTAAGGATTAGGTATACAAATATGCTTCGTTCAGACACCCTTGATGATAAGAGGTGTCTCCCCGTCCCTAGACAGATATTGAGTACCGTTAATCCCATCTCCCTTCCCCTCCCCTCCCCATAATTTCCCACCACTGTCCGTCATTTTCTTATAGTATTACGTTGGATGTATTTCTTTTTCTTGACTAATTGCTCTGGCTAGGACTTCCAGCATGTTAAATAAAGTTGGTGAGCGTGGGCATTCTTGTTGATCTTACGGAAAAAGCTTCCAGCTTTTCACTGCTGAGTGTGATGCTTGTCATACAAGGCTTTCCCTGTTTTGAGAGGCATTTCTTTTATACCTAGTTTGTTGAGAGTTCTTATCATGAAAGAATGTTGTATTTTGCCAAGTACTTTTTCTGCATCTGTTGAGATAATCATGCGGTTTTTGGCCTTCATTCTGTTAAGGTGGTGGGGCACATTTATTGATTTTCGTGTGTTGTACCATAACTTTATCCCGGGAATAGATACCACTTGATTATAGTGAATGATCCTTTTCATGAGATACAGAATTTTGTTGGCTAGTATTTTGTTGAAATTTTTTGCATTTATGTTCATCAGGGATAATGGCCTGTCATCTTCTTTTCTTACAGTATCCTCATCTGGCTTTGAGATAAAGGTAATGTAGGTATTGTAAAATAAGTTTAGAAGTACTCCCTCTTGGGGAGGAACACGACATCAGTAAGGGTACGTGATCTCAAACCAGGCAAAGTGGGGACCAAAGGGAGACCCAAACTTTACCTATACGATGTCTACTTGTATACCTGATCCTGAATTGTACCCCACATCTTTAAAATAAAATAAGACTACCTTTTTGATTTTTTGGAAAAGTTTGAGAATTATTCATTTTGGTTCTTTAAATGTTTGGGTGACTTCAGCAGCGAAGTTATCTGGTCCAGGTTTTTCTTTGATGGGAGACTTTTTTTGATTCAATCTCTTTACTGATTGGTTTGTTCAGAGCTCCCTCTCTTTCTTCATG
>CAUYQG010036498.1:0-13388 GCA_963574415.1 Tarsius wallacei | reverse complement strand
ATTTAAAAAAGGCGCGGGGTTGGGTTGATCTGCTTTTAAGCCCGGGCTTTGGTGTGGTTTTGTTTTGTGTTTTGCTTTGGCTTGCTTTTTTTAACCCGGCGTGGGAAATTTGGGGAGACTTTTTTTATAAATGGCATTTTTGGGCGTTTGGCAATTTTTTTTTTTTTTTTTTTTTTTTTTTTTTTTTTTTTTGAGTTGGAGTCTCACTCTGCCACCCAGACTGGAGTGCAGTGGCCGCTCCCGGCCACCGCAGCCTCGACCTGCTGGGCTCCAGTGATCCTTCCGCCTCAGCCTTCCAAGTAGCTGGAACTACAGGCGCTCGCTACCACGCCTGGCTAATTTTTTATTTATTGTAGAGATAAGGTCTCGCCAAGTTGCCCAGGCGGGTTTCAAACCTGCAGGCTCAGGCAATCCACTCACCTCAGCCTCCCAAAGGCGCGGGATTACAGGCTGAGCCACCGAGCCCGGCTCGTTTTTTAATTGTGTTTTTTTGTTTTCTTGCTATTGAGTTGTTTGGATTCCTTATATATTTTGAAAATTAACCTCTTATCAGATGTGTGGCTTGCACATATTTTCTTCCAGTCCATGGATTATCTCTTCATACTGTTAATTGTTTCTTTTGCTGTGTAGATGCTTTCTGATGTCATCCCGTGTGTCTGTTTCTTCTTTTAGGGTCAAATATTGAAAAGAAAATCATTGTTGATACTAATGTTACGTAGCTTTCTCCCTATGTTTTCTTCTAGTAGTTTTACAGTTTCAAGATTTATGTTTTAGTCTGTAATCACTTTTGAGTTGATTTTTATATATGTTATGAGATGAGTCCAATTTCATTCTTCTGCATGAAATTTGACTCTTCCAGTTTTCTCAGCATTATCTATTAGAGTGTCCTCTTTTTCTTCCTTCCTCCCTCCTTCCTTTCTTCCCTCCCTCCCTCCCTTTCTTTCTTTGTTTTTGTCAGAGTCTCACTCTGTTGCCCAGGCTGGAAGGTAGTAGCACACTCATGGTCATTGCAGCCTCAACCTGCTGGGCTCAGGGGATCCTTCTGCCTCGGCCTCCCAAGTAGTTGGAACTGCAGGTGCATGCTAACACAGCTGGCTATCTATCTATCTTCTATCTATCTATCTTCCTACATAATATCTATCTATCTATCTATCATTTATCTATTTATTTTAGAGATAAAATCTTGCCAAGTTGTCCAGGCTGGTCTTGAAGCCCTGGGTTCAGGCCTTCCTCTTGCCTCCACCTCCCAAAGTGCTGAGATTACAGGTGCCCCCAGCTGAGAGTATCCTTTTTCTGTTGTGTGTTCTTGGCATCTTTATTGAAAATCAATTGACCACAAATGCATGGGTTTTATTTTTGGATTCTCCTGTTCTGTTGTTCAAGGTGTCTAGTTTTATGCCAGTACTATTCTATTTTAATTACCACAGCTTTGTTACATAGTTTAAAATCAGGTATTGTCATATCTCCAGCTTTTTTCTTTTTGCTCAAGATCGTCTTGGGCATTCAGGGTTTTCTTGTGGTTCCATATGAACTTTAGGATTTTTTTCTCTATCTCTTAAAAAAATGGAATTTTGATAAGGATTAAATTGAATCTGTCGATTGCTTTGGGTAGTGTGGACATTTTAATATTAATTCTTTAGTTCATGAACATGGAATATATTTTTATTTATTTGTGTCTTCTTCAGTTTCTTTCATCAAAGTTTAATAGTTTTCAGTATACAGATATTTTATTTCCTTGGTTAGACTTATTCCTAAGTACTTTTGGTAGCTATTATTAATGGGTTGTTTTCTTGATTTCTTTTTCAGATAATTCACTGCCAGTGTATCAAAATGCTACTGATTTTTGTGTGTTCATTTTGTATCCTGCAATTTTATTGTATTTGTTTATTAGTTCTAATGGTTGTTTGGTAGAGTCTTTAGAATTTTTTACATATAAGAGCATGTCATCAGCAAACAGAGACAATTTGACTTCTTCCTTTCCTATGTGAATGCCTTTTATTTCTCTCTTTTTCCTGATTGTTCTGGCGAAGACTTCCAGTACTATGTTGAATAGAAGTGCTGAGAGTAGGTGCTACAATTTGAATATGGTTTGTCCTCACCAAAACTTATGTTGAAATTTGATTTCCAATGCAGCAATGTGGGGAGGTAGGGACTAGTGGGAAGTTGTTGGGGCATAGAGGTGAATCCCTCATGAATAAATTAATGCCTTCCCACTAGAGTGGGTTCTCGTTCTCTCAGGAATGGATTAGTTATCTGCAAGAGTGAGTTGTGTAAGCATCTGGCTTCCTTGGTCTATTTCTCTTGCTTCCTTCCTTACCATGTGATATCTTTGCCTGCTCACTGTCTGCCATTAGTGGAAGCAGCATGAGACCCTCACCAGAAACTGAGCAGATATTGGCACCATGCTTCTTATACTTCCCAGCCTGCAGAACCATGAGCTAAATAAACCCTTTTTCTTTATAAATAACCCAGCCTCAGGTATTCTGTTATAGCAATATAAAACAGACTAAGACAATGAGAACCACCGTCTGGTTTCTGGTTTCTGATCTTAGAGGACAAGCTTTCAGCTTTCCATTGTTAAGTAAAATGGTAGCTGTGGGCTTGTTATATAGGGGCTTTACTATGTTGAGGCACATTCCTTCTCTAATTTGTTGAAAGTTTTCATCATAAAAGGATGTCAAATTTTGTCAAGTGCTTTTTCTGTATCTAATAAGATAATCAGATGGTTATGGTCTTTCATTCTGTTAATGTGGATGTACTACATTTATTGATTTACATATGTCAAACTAGGTTTGCATCTCAGGGATATATCCATTTTGATCATGGTAAATAATCCTTTCATTGTGCTATTGAATGTGGTTTGCTAGTATTTTGTTGAGAATATTTTGCATTCCTGTTCATTAGGGATTTTGGCCTGTAATTTTATTATTTTATAATGTTCTTGCCCTGTTTTGCTATCATGATTATGCTAACTTTATGAGTGTGGAAGTATTCTTTCCTTTTCAATTTTTAGAAGAGTTTAAGAATGATTGGTATTAGCTCTTCTTTTCTTTGATGTAAAACAGTTTATTACTGACTCAATCTCCTTACTCATTATTGGTCTGTTTAGATGTTTAATTTCTTCATGATTCAGTCTTTGTAGTTGTATGTGTCTAAGAATCTAAACATTCCTTCTTTATCCAATTTGTTGACATATAGTCATCCATAGTAATCTTTTAGGAGCCTTTGTATTTCTGTGGTGTTCCACTATTTCCTTTTTGATTTCTTCTATAACCCACTGGTTGCTCAGCAGAATGTTGTTTAACTTCCAATTCATTGTGAATTTTCCAATATTCTTTCATTATTAATTTCAGAAAATAAGCTTGATGTGATGTCAATCCTCTTAAATTTTCTCAGATTTGTTTTGTAGACTAATATGTGATCTATCCTAGAGAATGTTCCATGTTTGCTTGAGAAGATTGTGTGTTCTATTGCCATTAGATACAATGTTCTGTATGTTTCATTAATTTTCTGTTTAGATGATTGATCCATTGCTGAAAGTGAGGGTGTTAAAGGCCCCTCCTGTGATACTGTATTGCAATCTATCTCTTCCTTCAGATTCTTTAATATTTATTTTGTATATTTAGGGGCTCTGATGTTGCATACATATATATTTATAATTGTTATAGCCTCTTGATGAATTGGCCCCTTTATCATTATGTAATGTCCTTCTTTGACCCTTTTTACAATTTTGACTTAAAGTCAATTTTGTCTGGTATAAGTATAATTACCCTCGATATCTTTTGGCTTCCATTTGTGTGGAATATGTATTTCATCCATTCACTTTCAGTCTATGTGTATCCTTAAAAGTGTGGAGACTCTCTTGTAGGCAGCATCTAGATGGGTTTTGTTTCTTTATCCATTCTGTCACACTATGTCTTTTGTTGGAGAATTTAACTCATTTACATTCAAAGTAATTATTGAAAAAAAAAAATCCTTCACAGTAGTTATTGATAGATAAGGACATACTACTGTCATTTTGTAATTTTTTTCCGATTATTTTGTAGATATTGTATTTCTTTTATCTCTCTACTGTTTTCCTTTGTCTTTGGATGGTTTTCTGTGGTAGAATGCTTTGAATACTTTCTATTTATGATTTGTGCATCTACTATACATTTTTACTTTGTGGTTATCATGAGGCTTACAAAAACATCTTTTAACTGACTATTTCACAAACTGAAAATAATTTAACTTTGTATCCATACAACAACTATATACTTTTACTCCTCCCCTCCATTTTATGTTTTTAACGCCAAAAAATTTTCATTATTTTGTAATTTTTGCCCCTTAGCAATTTATTTCAGCTATAATTATTTTCAATAGTTTTGTTTTTTAACCCTCATACTAAAGATAAAATTGTTTTATACATCATCATTACAGTATTAGACTGTTCAAAATATGACTCTGTATTATTTATGCCTTTGAGTTTTGTGGTTTCATGTCTTATATTATTAATTAGCAGTCTTTCCTATAACCTTAAAAACTCCCTTTAGCAATTCCTGTAAAGCAAGGCTAGTGATGATAAACTCTCATAGCTTTTGTTTGTCAAAGAAAGTTTTAATTTCTCCCTCATTTCTGAAAGATAGATTTTTCTGGTTACTGTATTCTTGGTTGACAGTTTTTTTTTTTTCCATTAGCAGTTTGAATATATCATCCAACTCTCTCCTGGCCTGCAGGGTGTTTGCTAAGAAATCCACCGATAGCTATATTGGGGCTCCCTTGTATGTGATAGCTCTTGTTTTGTTTTTAAATCTCTTGTTGCTCTCAGATTTTTTTCTTTATCTTTGATGTTTGATAGTTTGGTTACTATCTTGGTGAACTCCTTTTTGAGTTGAATTTTATTGGAGACCTCTGTAATTTTGGTATCTGGACATTGGCAACTTCCCCCAGATTTGAGGACTATCCCACCATTGTTTCCTTAAATATACTTTCTGGCCCCTTTTCCCTTTCTTCTCACTTTTAACTCATACTATGAAAATGTTAGTTCTCTTGATAATGTCTCATGATTTCCATTGGTTTTCCTCATTTTTTTTTTTTAGTTTTTATTTTTTGCTCCTCTGATGTATAATTTCAAGTATTTCAACTACAAGCTCACTGATTCTTTCTCCTGCTTGATTGAATTTGCTCTTGACATTTTCTACTAAATTTTTCAGTTTAGTCATTATATTCTTCATCTCTAGGATTTCTTATTTTTAAATGTTTTTATTTTTTGTCAAACTTCTATTTTTGTTCATGTATTTATTTCTAAGTTTCACTTAATTTTCTATCTATATATTATTATAGTTTGCTGAACTCTCCTAATAGTATTATTATGAATTCTTTGTCAGTCATTTCATAGATCTCCATTTCTTCAGGTTTTATGATTGGAAGTTTATTAGTTTCTTTTGGTGGTGACATGATTTCCTGATTCTGTGTAATTCTTGTGTTGAGGAATGAAGGAAAAACTGATAGAGCTGAAAGGAGAAATAGACAAATTTGCAATTATAGTTGGGAATTTAAACACTTCCCTCTCAGCAACTAGAAGAACTATTAGACAGAAAATTGGTAAGGATATAGAAGAGCTCAATAAAATCACCAACCAACAGAATCTAATTGACATACATGGAACACTTCATACATCCACAGCGTAATAGACATTTTTCTCAAAAAATGGAACATTCACCAAGACAGATCATATTTTGGCTCACAAAACAAACTTCAACAAACTTAAAATAATTGAATCAAACATATTATAGTCTCCAACCATAACAGAATCAAAATAGAAATCAATAGAAGATAACAGAAAAAAAACTCCACACATTTAGAGTTCAAACAACGTACTTCTAAATAAATCACAGGTCAAAGAGAACATCTCAAAAGTAATTGTCAACATAATTGAACTAAATTAAGGTAAAAACACATGTCAAAATTTGTGAGACACAGTTTAAAAAGTGCTAAGAGAGAAATTTATAGTACTGAATACTTACATTAAAAAAGAGGAAAGATCTCAAACCAGTAATGTAAGTTCCTATCTTAAGATATTAGAAATGTATAGCAAAATAAACCAAAACAACAGAAGCAAATAAATAATAATGAGCAAAAAACAATGAAATAAAAAGTGCAATATAGAAAAAGCAATGAAACAAAAAGCTGGTTCTTCAACAAAATTAATAAAATTAATAAGCCTAGCAAAAATGACAAAAATAAAAAGAAAGAAGATACAAATTACCAATATCAGGAATGAGACTGGAGATTCACTACAGACCCTACAATCATTAAAAGGAAAATAAGGGAATATCACAAACAACTTCATGTTCAACTTTTTAGAAGAAATTTTAAAACTTAGAAAAATAAACCAATTTCATAAAAATGATGAACTACCAAAACTCCACCAAAATGTGGTAAATAATCTGAGTGGTCCTATAACCATTAAAGACATTAAATTTGTAATTTTAAAGCTCATTTAAAAATATGTCAATGGTCAAATAATTTCACTAAAGAATTTCTACCAAACATTTACAGAATAATTAATTTAATAATTAATTTAATAATTAATTTAATTAATAATTTTGTAATCTATTCCATAAAACAGAAGAGGACAGAACATTTCTCGATTCATTTTATGAGGCCCTGAAACCAAAATCAAGCACAGTCAAAATAAACAAGTAAAGTTCATATCAATATCTCTTATGAGCTTAGATACAAAAAATCCTTAACAAAATTGAATCCAAGTATGTATAAGGAAATTTTATATCATGAGCAAGTGGGATTTATTCTAGATGGACAAGGCTGGTTCAACATTTAAAATCAATCAGTTATATCAATTCATCGTATTGTAGGATTGTATCATTTGATGCAGAAAAGGCATTTGACAATGTCTAACACCTATTCATTGTAAAAATGCAAAGCAAGTTAGAAATAGAAGAGTATTGCCTCAACTTGCCAAAAAAACATCTACTAAAAGCCCTACAGCTAGCCAGGCTCGGTGGCTCAGCCTGTAATCCCGCACCTTTGGGAGGCTGAGGTGAGTGGATTGCCTGAGCCCACGGGTTCGAGACCTGCTTGGGCAACTTGGCGAGACCTCATCTCTACAATAAATCAAAAATTAGCCAGGCGTAGTAGCGCACACCTGTAATTCCAGCTACTTGGAAGGCTGAGGCAGAAGGATCGCCGGAGCCCAGCAGGTCGAGGCTGCGGTGGCTGGGAGCAGCCGCTGCACTCCAGTCTGGGCGACAGAGTGAGACTCCAACTCAAAAAAAAAAAAAAAGCCCTACAGCTAATAGTCAAAGAGGAAAGATTGAAAGCTTTTCCTCTAAGATTAGGAATAAAGCAAGGATATCTGCTCTTACCACTCTTATCCGACATTGTATCAAAAGTTCTAGCCACTGAAATAAGACAAGAAAAAAAAAAAGGCACACAGATTGAAAAGGAAGAACTAAAACTGGCACTGATTGCAGATAACATGATTGTCTATATAGAAAACTCCTAGAAGTAATAAGTAAATTCAGCATTGTCATAGAATACAAAATCAACACAAAAATAAGTCCACACAAATATGCCAGATGATTTTAAAAATAGATCTGCAAAAGCAATTCAATGGAGGAATTAAAGCCTTTTCAACAAATTACATTAGAATGATTAGGTGTACAAAAGCCAAAAATTCACTTTAATGTAAACTTCACATCTTACAGAAAAATTAACTAAAATGGGTTACGACTTAAATGTAAAGTGTCAAACTATAAAACTTTTAAAGTGAAAGAAAATCTTCAAGACTTAGGGTTAGGCAAAAATTCTCAGACTTAACACCAAAAGCAAGACCAATAAATGAAAAATTGATCAATTGAGTCTCATCAAAATTGAAAAGTTTTGCTCTGTAATAGCCTATGTGAAAAGGATGAGACTAAGACAAAATATTTGCAAATCACATATCTCACAAAGGACTTTTTTCTAGAATATATAAAGAATGCTTCAAAACACATTAGTTTAAAAAAAAAAAAGCAGCAACAACAAAAAACCCTCCAATTAGAATATGGCCAAAAGATATGAACACACACACACACATACACACACACACACACACACACACACACACACACGAAAGGAAAGAAAAAGCAGAAGGTATATTGATGGCAAATCAGCACTTTAAAAATATGTTCAATATTATTAGCCATCAGGGAAATGCAAATTAAAACCACCAATGAGATGCTACCACAGCTATCAGAGTGGCTAAAACAAAAACATAGAGATGACACCAAACTGGGAAAAATTGATCACTCATACCTTGCTGTTGGAATGTAAAATGGTGCAGGATTCTGGAAAAGAGCATGGTGATTTTTACAAAACTACACCCATGCTTACCATATGACCCAGCAATTGCCCTCTTGGGCATTTATCCCAGAGAAAACTTATGTTCCCACAAAAACCTAGAAAAAAAAACAACAACTCTGGAAACAATCCTTCAACAAGTCCCTTAACAAATGAATGGTGGCAGGGTGTGGTGCCTCAAGACTTAGCTCCAGCACTTTGGGAGGAGGTGAGTGGATTGCCTGAGCCCATGGTTGGAGAACAGCATGGGCAACTTGGAGAGACCTCATCTCTACAATAAATCAAAAAAATTAGCGGGATGTAGTAGCACTCGCCTGTAGTGTACTTGGAAGGCTGAGGCAGATGCATTGCCTGAGCCCAGCAGGTCAACACTGGATTGGCCATGAGCCTGGGTGACAGAGTAAGACTCCAATTAAAAACAAAAACAAACAAACAAATAACAAATGAATGGTTTAACTGTTCACCTTTGCAGTACCTCTTATCCTGAATATTACCCAGTAATAAAAAAGGATGAACTATTGATTACACACAACCACATGGACGATTTCAAGGGAATTAAGATCATCCAAAAAGACTACATTACTGTATACAGTAACTTCACTTATACAACATTCTTGAAATGACAAACTTGGAAAAAATGGAAAATAGATTAGTGGTTGTCAGGGATTGCCGCCGCCCCCGTCCTTCCTGTAGGTGTGATTATATAAAGCAATAAGAGAGATCCTGTGGTAAGTTCAGTTCTGTATCTCGACTGTAATGGTGGATGCATGAAGTTACACATGTGATACAATTGCATAGAGCTAATTACACATATACACACACGGAGGGAGAAGGAGAGGGAAGGAGACCCAGGGAGAGGGAGAGAGAGGAAGAGAAAGGGAGAGAATTGACTACAAGAAAAACTGGAGACCCAATCTAAATGAGACAGATGGATTGTATCGATGCTGACATCCTGGTTGTGATATCGTACTACAGTTTTGGGAATAATCATTGGGGGGAACTAGGTAAAAGGTGCACAGGCTCCACAACTGCATGTGAATCTGCGATGACCCCAACATACTTTACTACTTTTTAAATGTGTGAATGCTCCTGGACTATGTATTTTTAAAAATAAAGTACTATTCTCTTAAGAATGCAAAGGCCAAGGGGCAAAAGGCTGTTTCCTAAATGCTAAGAAACCACCTAGCTCGTTAAATGCCTCCCCCTCACCCTGCTGTCAGCAACGTGATGTGCGTTGCATTAGTGTTGGAAGCAGGAGTTGGAGAGGGAGATACTGGCCAGGCCTCTCGGTGTTCAGGTGTGTGTATAGGTGGGCGGTGGTGTGAGAGCGAGGAAGGGAAAGGGAGAGCAAGAGCGAGAACTATGCCTCCTCTTCTGTCCGAGAGGGCGGCCGGCTGAGGAAGGTGTGTGGGAAACCGGGGAAGGGCTTCAGGAGGGTGCTAGCGCCTCGGGAACGCCCTCCCGCTGCACCCTCCAGGAGGTCGTGGGCGGTGGCTGAACAGCCTGGTGCAAGGACTGAAGCCCACCGTACGCGAGCGAAGGTGAGTGCGGGACCGGCGGGGCGAGACCCGGGCAGGCTGGTCCTGGATGCTGCGGCGGAGACGCCGAGGAGACCACGAGCGCAGGCAGCGGGGCGTAGCGACCCGGGAGGGTGGGGCCGCCCGAAAACCCGCGGCGCCAGCCTGGTAGCGTCTGCAGGCCGGGGGCGCGCACACGAGGGCACGTGGGTGTGGAGGTACCGGCGCCGATGGGCCTCCTCCTGCAGCGCCGCGGCGGCGGGTGCGGGCGCTGGAGGAACTCGGGTTGGGGGGGAGCTGCCCCGCGCAGGGGTGCCCGCAGCCGCCCCAGCAAGCAGGGACGGGGACCGCGTGGTGGCCGGCGCCTGGAGGCGCTCTCCACGCGCGTCTCTTCTCTGATGCCGGGGCCTCCTTCCCCCACTCCGGGTGGGAGCGGGAAGCCGGGCGGCTTTGTCCGGGGATGGCCAGGGCCACGGGCGGGGAACGAAGAGGCTTCGCGACTGGCCAAGCCCTGGCATGAGGGAAAGACTGAGGTGGGCTTTGGCCAGTGGGAGCGCCTTGAGGTTCCGAGGAAATTGCACCTGCAGCCGAGCCCGGGAGACTGGCGCTGGGACCCTCAGAGGCCGGTGGATTCCACGTGGGTGGACCCCGAGCTGAGGGCAGCAGTGGGGTCGCGGGTCGCCGTCGTGTGCGCTCCCCTCCGCCCGCCCACGGACACCTGCACACAGACCCGGCTTCCACCAGCTCCCGGCTGGGTTGGCGCCGGGAGCATGCGGGGGAGGGACGGCGGCCGAGTGGGGTGTGGGAGGAAGGTGAGTGGCTGAGGTGTGGCCGCGGGGGAGGGGGCTGAAGGCACCAGAAGGTTGTGGCCCCGCTGTTGCAACAACCTTGCAGTCGGTGCGGGGCGCGGAGGGGGCAGCGAGGTGCCCGCCAGTTGCATTGCGGTCCCTGCCGGCGTTCACCTGCTCAGGAATGAAAGGAAAAGGGTCCATGTCAAGTGGCGAGGACAGGCAGAAACTCGCTGGTTCCAGCCGGCGCGGAGGGATTTGCCGCAGGGACTTGGGGTTTAGAGGGCGACGCCGGGGATCGTCATTCGGATAGACGACCCTGGGCGCAGCGGCGCTTCCACTTGGGTAGAGCACAGCCCGAGAGGAGAGGAGGCGCTGCCTTCAACTGGGCACATCCCGTGCAGTCCTAATCCCAGCATCACCCCTGCCCACCCCATCCCACCCCACACACACCGCCAGCGTCCTAGCAGAGTCATTTACGCGCTCGGTACTACGAGCTTCATCTTAGGTAAAAACCAAGACAAATTTCGCACTTTGTTAACCTCCTCGCGGCCCCCAAGTCACCACGAGGCAGCTTTTCACAGCCCTAAGGCGTGGTCACTCCCAACCCTCAGCGAGTCGCTCGTGTCCTCGGCTTCTGCTCCGCAAACCCCTGGCGATGCCACCGGAGGACGCTGGAGGCAAAGGCTGGCTGGGCCGGCGCCGGCGAGACCGCCGCGCTAGTGCTGCCTCCGCGGGAGCCGAGTGCCGACGAGCCTCGCGACCCACTCTCGGGGCCAGCGGGCCGGCCCTGCGTGGACACTTGGCCAGTGTCACTCTCTCCCTCTCAAGTGTCTTGCATTTCCCCAGCAGAGCGTGACCCCGTAGACAGATGAACTCGGAATCGGGAACACCCGCCTGTCCTTGTCTGGTCTCTCTGCTCATCTCCCCCACCCCCTACTCCCCACCTGCCATCCCCCACCCCCACACCTCTGCCCGTTGCTGCGGCCGGCACTGTGCCTGTCTCGCTGCCCGCAGCTCCCACTCCCGAAGCAGCCGGAGGAGGGCCTTTCCGAGTTACCTGTCTCACGTCAGCAGCCCTACCGAGGCAGTCCCCTTCGAACTGCCTCCCAAGGGCAGAGCCCGTGGAAGTCCGAGGCTCCCGCGCCACTCATCCTCCCCCCCGCGGGCAGCCCCGTGTGTGTGTGTGTGTGTGTGTGTGTGTGTGTGTGTGTGTGTTACGCGTTTAACCGCGCAGGGTAATTCCCAGGCGTGCAAGACAAAGTCTTTCAAGCAAAGGTGGTGCTGAGTTCAAGTTAAAAAGCACATCTCCGCGAGGCACTGCGTCGGTGCTCGCCGCCTGCCTCCGCCTCTGGGGCGTCACATACAGGAGAAGGGATTTTAACCCTGACTCACTGCCAGATCCGCTCGGAAATCACCTCCTCTGGCGGTGCCGCAACAAGTGGCCCCCGCTGCCTTCCAGGCGCACCCGGAGGGACTACACCCTCGTCTTCGCCAGGTCTCTGGTCCTTGCGGGAGTAGCTGGTGGAGGGTCAGACGTGGGGAGAAGGAATGATGTGTTTTATGTTTTTAAGTGCGAAAATTGCGTCCTGTGCTCTGGAATTCTCTTGCTGCAATCCGTCTCCGGTTTTAATGTGGGGATACCATCAAGATTAACACCTAGAAATGCAACATTTTCCCACTTTCTTTATTAAAAAGGTGTTGGTTTTTTTTTTTTTTTTTAACCGACTATCCCCCCTCACAGACTTACACTTTATGAAATTTCCTCAACCTTTGTGGTTTGGGGACTGAAGGTGAGGGAGGGAAGGACTCAAAGGTAGCAAGGCATCCACCTGGAAAATAAGATGCTTATTAATTTAATAGAGTCGATTCTTCTTACATCAGATGCTCCTCCCCACCACCACCAATTTACAATGGGTAGATTGTCGTCTTTCTCAAAGGTTCCCTGTCTAGCGTTTGTGCCCGAAGTTTACGAATAAACCCCCTTTCCGGGTAAACCTGCTGGTGGGCCACTTGTCCTATACCCAGCGAAGCCCAGGTGCGAATGGGTCGAGATCCTCCCGCTTCAACACTGTCTGGGAGTCACATTCCGGAAAGGCCCTCTGGGGCGAGGACGTGTTTCCCGACTGGTCCAAGTGGGGAACGAGGGTGGAGCACCCGAGGACCAAGGGCCTCTGTACCTCCCCATCCCACCACCGTCACTGGTACCCTAGGCTCGACTGAGCGCCGCGGCGGCCTGGGCTGGAAACCACGTCCCCGCCCAACTCGAGTACAGAACTCCCTTGGACAGAAGTTTGAAAGAATCCAGTGTAGGAACAGACTTCTCCATCCACTCTGGTCACAATAAATAAGCCTATCAGGATACCCACATAACCACCCAAGTGGAGAGCAGACGCCCGGATCCACGGTCCCCACGTGTTGCTGGAGTTGGCGCAGACGCGTCTGCGGGCACAGCGGCGGACGTGACACCGCATTTTCTCCCCATTCCTGCCATCTAAGGGTGGTGCAGCCCGGAGAGGGGGCTGCGGGGAGGTGGGGTGAGAGGCTGCGGAATCCACACTCGCTCTGCGGGAACCCCGGGGCGTAGAATGGCGCGCCACGCGGGGGGCTCTGGCGCAGCCCCATGCTCCCCCATAAGAAAAGCCATGCTCCTTGCGGATGATGAATAGCTGGGCTTCTCGTGGCCGTGCGACAAGTCCCTGCCGGCACCACTGGCTTAGTTGTTTTAATTTGACCTTAA